>CM077082.1:156688523-156891226 GCA_039513925.1 Platanthera zijinensis | reverse complement strand
AGAGGATCTTATCATGAAAACGCATCCTGGCTTTTATGAAGTCTGTTTATGTTTATAAGCCTAAAGCGCACTCGTGCGTCTCAGTTAAAGAAATTTTTTCAGGTCACCGAGTGAGTGGATGATCGAAGTTTAAAAATTTAAGGCCCAAAAAGCGTAGGTTTGTCTAATTTCTAGGGTCAAATGGCACGATAGTGTCCAGAGATAGTGGTCTGAGCAGTACAACCCGAGGGCGAAACATGAAAGCTGTCGAAGCTACCTTAAAGGTATAGACTACTGATAATTGCAAGAATTGTGGCATGTTGCTAAAAAAGAAAAAGAGAAAAGCTGAGGATAGTGGAAGCTCTCGGGCATCTGGCCTTGCTTCGAAGAAAGGGAGAAAGGAACTTTGCAGCATTTGTGGTCGACCTGACCATCTTGATATATGTTTCAAGAGTTGGGGTGCTCAAAAGCAGATTTAGGTGTATACTATTAAGAATATGCCCAAGGGAGAACTTATCTATGCTTTTTATGATCGGAGTGGGCACGTTGTTGCTAATTACTGGAAAAAGTACAAGATTTGTTTTTAGTGTGGTCAGAAGGGGCATTTGAAGTCTAAGTGCCCGCAGTAATGCCAATGTTGTAGGCAATTTTACTGCAGTATTTACCACCACTGCAACCACATCAACTGAACAAAGGAAAGGGAAAGCTGAACGTACTGACCAAGGAAGAAGCCCAGTCATTTACCCAAGTGATTTCAGATTAGATTTTGACCTAGTTGATAACTTATAGTTGTGTATTTAATTTCCATTATATAAGTTATGTGTGTGATTTTATAGGCAAGTTTAAGGTGAAGAATATACGAGCGCGTGTTCTTTTCAATTCGGGTGTTACTCACTCTTTTGTGGTTAAGAGTTTTGTAGAATAACATCATTGGGCTGTCAATTAGTTAGATGATCCTTTTAATGTTTAGTTTCCTTCTTGAGATTTTGTGTTGTCGAATCAAGGTATTCAAAAATTCCCTATCCTTTTAGGAGTTTCCTCATGAGTGCTGATTTGAAGGTGCTGGATCTGGAAGGTTTTGACGAGATTTTGGGCATGGATTAGTTGACCAAATATGATGTAGTCATCAAATTCAAAGTCAGGTGATTGGATTTCATGATGGACAACACACAACCCATCAACATGTATGGCTTGCCACATAAGAATTTCCCCAGCATTTCTACAGTATGTGCTCGATAATTTTTAGAGTTTGACTGTGTTGCTTATCTTATTTCTGTTTTGGAAGCTGCCCATAGCATGTCCTGCGTCGAGGAAACTTCGGTAGTGCGAGATTTTTTTGATGTTTTCCTACTAATCTTCTTGTACTTCTACTCGAGAGAGATTTGGAGTTCGTTATATATCTGGAGTTGTGTAATTATCCTATTGCAAAGGCACCTTACTGTATGGTGCTGTGTGAACTAGAGGAGTTGCACACTTAGTTGGATGAGTTATGGTAGTGTGGCTTTATTAAGCCTCGTTCTTCGCCCCAGGGTGATCCAGTTCTTTTTGTGAAGAAAAAGGATGGATCTATGAGATTGTGTATAAATTATTGGGAGCTGAATAATATGATAATAAAGAACAGATATCTGTTACCTCGTATTGAAGATTTGTTTGATCTTGTGCAGGGTAGTTCTATTTTCTCAAAAATTGATCTTTATTTAGGCTATCATTAGTTGAGGATCCATAAGTCTGATGTGTCGTGGACTGCTTTTCATTTCCAATATAACATTTTGAATTCCTGGAGATGTACTTTAGTTTAACTAATCCACCTTATATTTTTATGGACATGATGAATGCAGTATTCAAAGACTTTCAGAATCATTTTATGATCATTTTCATTTATGTCTTTGTGTATTCCAGGGATTTTGAAGAGCAAGCATTGCACTTGTGATTAGTTTTGCCGACTCTAAGGGAGCACAATTTCTATATAAAGTTGAGCAAGTGTGAGTTCTGGCTATCTCAAATGTCTTTTTGGGTCACATTGCGAGTAAAGATGGGATCTCTATAGATCCCGTAAAGATAGTTGTAGTTTTAGATTAGAAGAGACCTACAATGCCTAAGGAGATAAGGAGTTTCTTAGGGCTGGAAGGTTACTATTGGAAATTTGTGCAAGGTTTTTCAGTGTTATCTACATCTTTGACCAAGCTTATACAGAAGAATGCAACATTTATTTTGAGCAATGATTGTGAGGAAGCTTTTCAGGAATTGAAGAAGAGGTTATGTTCTGCCCTAGTCTTAGCTTTGCTTGTTTAGGGAGTAGAGTACGTTGTTTATATGGATGCATCGCTAGTTATGCTTGGGTGTGTTTTGATGCAAGAAGGAAAGGTGATTGCGTATGGTTCAAGGCAACTAAAAGTTCAAAAAGGAACTATCCTACACATGACTTGGAGTTTGCAACAGTCATTTATGCTTTAAAGATATGACAACATCTATTATACGAAGTGTCATGCAAGATTTATATAGATCATAAAAGTCTAAAAGATGTCTTCACTCAAAAGGAACTGAATCTGCAATAACGGAGATGGTTGGAATATGTTGCGAAATATGATGTTGATATTTCTTATCATCCGAGTGAGGCTAACTCGGTAGCTGATGCCTTGAGCCTAAAGGTTTTGCATGTCTTTAATCTGTTAGTGCAATCTCGGGTAGAAGTGTTTTTATTAATGAATACAACTATTAAAAGTAGCGTCATACCGACTAGATTAGTAGTTGAAGAGCCTTCGTTGATTACACTTGCGAGATTACATCAGAAGGATGTTCTTGATTTGCAGCGCATTCAAAGTAAAACTAAAAAGGGAGAATTACCAGATTTTTCAATAGATGATCACACCTTGAAGTACCGAGGCAAATATTATATTACCATTATTAAGGATATTTAGGAAAAGATTTTTAGGGAAGCATATGGTTGTAATATTTCCTACCATCCTGGTTCCATAAAAATGTATCGAGATTTGAAACAAGTTGTTTGGTGGTATGGTATGAAGAATTATATAACAAGGTTTTTATCAGAATTCAATACCTGTTAGTGAGTTATAGCATATCAAAGGAGGCCTAGAGGTAAGGTGACACCCTTGGATATACTGAGTTGCAAATGAGAGAGCATTTCTAGCAATTTTATTGCTAGACTACTGAGGTCTCTTAAAGGGCATGATAGTGTGTGGTTTATAGTCAATAGATTGATGAAGTTTGCTCATTTTGTGTCTTTAAAGATTGATTATCCCATGAAGAAGTTAGCAAAACTTTATTTAAATGAGGTTATTAGGTTGCATGGTGTGCTAGTGAGTATTGTGCCAGATAGAGATTCCAGATTTATGTCATTTTTGGCAGAGCTTGCAGGGAGCATTGTGCACTGATCTTATGTATTATACTATTTATCATCCACAGACTAATGGCCAAATGGAAAGGGTAAATCAGATTTTGAAAGACATGATTAGAAGTTATATCTTGGATTGTGGTGGAGCATGGGACAAACGTCTTGGACTCATGGAGTTGGCCTTCAATAATAGTTATTAGGAGAGTTTGCAGATGGCGCCCTTTGAAGCCTTATATGGAAAGCATTGTAGAACTTTAAAAGTGAGGGATAGATCTTATGATTACTCTAGAGGGGGGGGGGGTGAATAGAGTATTGAAATGATTTACTGGTTTTCATAGCGGATTAAAATAAAGTGATATATATAAGTATAAAACAGGAAATATCACAGCACACAAGCAAAAAAATAATCAATATAGACTACACAAGAATTATAGTGGTTCCACAAAAAACCTGGGTACATCCACTCTTTTATCACCGTAGTAGGAACCCACTACAGGTTTTTGATCAGGTGCCCTGCCACCACAGGTTTTTGCTTTGGTGCCCTGTCACCACAAGATCTATTTTTCAAAGAGAGATATTGCAACTCTTTGAGCTTTTGATTAGGTGCCCAAAAACCAATCTAAGTTTTTTGATCAGGAGACTTAACAACTACAAGTCTAACTTTTGAAGGGAGTTAAAACCCTGTACACAGGAAAAGTAAAAAAGATATGTTTTCTTCTCTATCTCAAATATCTGAGAAGACTTAGTGGATTTCATGATGTTGTCAAAGCTCCCCCTTAGTTGTATGAATTTGATAAGGAGTGGAAGATTTGCTTCGGGGTGTAGACCTTCAAATGATGTTGCTATTCATAAGCTTTTTGGATTGATTTTTATTAGTTGTCCCTTGAAAGCCTGAAGCAGATGATGAAGAACTCTGTATGTATGAGAGTTGTGTTGTTCTTCACTGATTACTGATTTCTCTTCTTTTTCACTGATTCACTGCCTTGTTGTTGTTTTTGTTTCTCATTCCTATATATTTTTATCTTCTGAAGGAAAATCACTTTATATATGATTTCAGATTTAAAACCATTTTAATTTTAAATCTTTCCTTTGAAATTCTCTACATAATTTTTGGGATTCTAAACGGCTAATATTTATCTTAAATGTATTTCCCTAACTGTTCCATTGAATATGGTAGAGTAATAACTCTGTGAAAACCATAATTAATGCTGCCCGAAACGGCTATATTCTTGAGAATATTGAGCATTACTGTCTTAATGTAATAGAATTTGAAATCAAACTGATAGTTGAACTGAGAAACTACAGAGAAGAATAGTCGAACAGAACCTGGAAGGAGTTAGTCAAACTCAGCAATGATTTTGTCAACCTGAACTCCAAGTTCATCGAGCTAAGAAATCTCCTTCGTCGAGCTGAGCTCTAAGATCGTCGACCAAAGCCTGGAGTTTGTCGAGCTTAATTATTCATATTCGTCGACCTGAGCTCCAATTCCGTTGAGCTGATCTTGGCTATCGTTGAGCTGAGATTGCAGAGTTAAAGACAAATTTCGTCGACCGGAGCTCAGCTTTTGTCAAGATCAACTCAGAGTTGGAACTCTGAGTTCATCGAGATGAATTCGACTATCATCGAACTAAATTTCCTGAACTTGAAATCTTCAAAGTCAAAACCCTGGAAAATCCTATGACCCTAGACTATATAAGATGGGTCAATCTAAGCATCCTAATAGTGATCCTAGCCCAAATCAAACCTGGGGTTCCAACAAAATCCCCAATTTTGGGTTGAGATTGGTGAGAGACAATTGTTAGGTTTAGAGTCTTAGGAAAAGATAGGCATTGTTGTGACACATATCTTTTAGAATCTTTGAGTTGTGCAGGAGTTTGCAGTTAGGGACATGGTTTTCTTGAAATTTTCTCCATTATTAGGTGTTACAAAATTTCAGAAGGTCCATAAGTTGGATCCCGAGTATGCGGGGCCTTTCTAGATTTTTGAGCACATCAGAGTGCTTTCTTATAGTTGGTGTTTCCTGCTACTTACTCCGATATTCATGATGTGTTCTATGTGTGCCAGTTGGGAAAGTGCTTGCTTAGTGATCGTCATATCCTTAGCTCGATATGCTAGTTAGCCTAAACTTTCCCATGTCGAAGATCCTGACCGTATTCTTGAGACACAAGATCAAGTGCTGAAGAGGAAGACATTTCCTATGGTGACAGTTCTTTGGCAAAATCAGGATGTCGAGAGCGCAAACTATGAATTGGAATCTACTATGAAGGAATCTCATCCTCATCTGTTCTCCCTAGTTTTCTTCGATGAGTATCTCTATCCAGCGAATTCAAATTTATGTCATTATGTCATTTAAGTTTGTAATGCGTGTAACACCCCAAAAGTCCCAAATCCTAAGTTTGGAGTTCAGGAAGGACAACATGGCCTGGGACACGGGAATGTCCCAGGGCGTGTCATGCTCTGTTTTCTCAGGTGTGAGTTTGGTCTCGAGAGAGCGTTGAGTGATGCACATGGCCTAGGACATAGGCATGTCCCAGGGCATTTCCTTCTCTGTGTCGTCTCTAGCACTCAATGTCATACAGTCGACGATCATCGAGAGGTGACACGGCCAGGGACACGGGCGTGTCCGAGGCTGTGTCTAGCTTGGGTGGGTAATGGGGCGACGTTGAGTGTGGCGCACGGCCTATGACACAGGCGTGTCACAGGGGCGTATTTTACATACGACCAAGGACACGGGCGTGTGCCCCAGCCTGTTCTTTTTGGAAATGCTGATCCTGTATCAATTGAGGGACATGCCCCTCGACACGGGCGTGTACTAAGTGATACGGGCGTGTCACAGGACGTGTTAGCCTAAATATTAGACTTTCAGAATGGTTCTGAGCCGTTCGTTTTCTTTGATGGGGATCCAATGGACCTGGGTGTTTCCTGGCTAGATAAGAACGGAAATGATGAGTTCTTTCTCATCATAAGCCTTAGCATTCTATTTCTAAAAATAAGAGATAAGGGAGAGCAAGAGAAGAGTGAAGGAAAGAACTCCAGCTGTTGTTGGTGCTCCGGTGGTCCAAATCGTGAGCCGATGCTAGCTCTGCAAAGGAAAGGCCGTTGCGGTGAAGTTAAACCGTCTTGATTTTTCTCTATGGCTTCGAAATGTCTTCCTAGGGTAACGATCTCCGTCTTGGAAAAGTGAAGTCCTTCATTTCAGCATATGTATGGAATCCTCCACCAAAAGGTGGAAATCGAAGTGATTCCCTGGGGATGTTGTGTTTCATCCCTAGTTGTAGTAGAACCAGAAGTGAGTAGTAAGATTAAGCATGTTGTGTGAAGCCCATCCAAACGGGTTGGTCTGGATTGGTGATGCTTTATTTTCCATTCGGAGAAACTCCGAGGTAAGTGAGAGTTGATACTTGGTGTTCCAACTCTTGTAGTGTAAGTGCCATTCTGTGTGATGTTGGGTCGTGAGGCCGCAACTATGGATTGCTTGTGTTGAACGGGCAAGGTGAAGCCGTACCCGCGTCAGTCCAGTCTTGATTCTGACGACTTTGAGCAACGGGAAATGGTGGATCTCTACCTGCGTTATGGTTGTCTGCCCGTAGGTGTGCTTAAGGCCCCTTGTAGGATCACATAGCGAGAGTCTCTGGCTTACGTGCCATAGAGACTAGGAATGCTCATTTTGGACCATCATGGCTGGGACCTCTGAACGGTGGTGGGACCCTATTTTCCGTTACACCAATAATATGCCCTGAGTGCATAGAATGTCGGGTCGTCGGGCTCGCATTTGTGATATGTATTAACCTGTGCAGTTGTGCACGTCTTTGGTGGTTTGTAATATATATGGCTGTGTGATTTAAATGCTTTGCAGGGAAGGAATTCCACTACCCCATGACAGGGGCATGGTCGTTATAATTGGTCAGTTAATTTCTGACCATTGCCCTATTTGCCACCGCTTGGTGGATTTTCTTTGCACAGGTAATGAAGGTTCAAGCGAGAAATAAAGGGATGAAGTGATGTAGGGCACGGGTTTCGACACCGTAACGGCTAAGGGATTCACGCTCTCGCTTAATTATAATTACTATTACGCTCACACGACGAATAAACACAGCCACTACGCAAGTTGCAACAATTAATTTAATAGGATTCGGGGGGTTCGCTAGGCCCCTTAAGATTAATATCAAGGCTATAGGCCAAGATCCTCTCAAGCGAAATGAACCCACACGGTTCGGTCGAGCGTACGTTGTACCAAAAGAGACACCACCGAAAATAAGGATTCGGATAACGGGTGGTTCTCTCCCAACGAAATAAAATGAGGGCCGACACGCCTCACGAATTCAAATGGGAATCAAAAAACAATAACAATAATTTAATAGATATTATCCACGAAAATTCTACCAATCACAAATCACACGATATGCTAAATGCCCAAAGAAAAGATCTAAGAGAGAAACACACAAGAGTGGAGACGTTCGTTACCCAACCGGAATGGATGATTCCGATTTAACTCTCTTTGGATCGCTCCGTTCCGGATCCACCGAAAGCGTGCCGGTTGGAGAGAAACTCCAAGTTCTTCGTTGCCTTCCGACGCCGTTTGAAGTTTCACAATATTCACCACAAGCTTAGGCCGATTCTTCTCTTGGATTAGAAGATGGGGGAGGAGGGAAAGAAAAGAAAGGGGGAGGCCGAAATTTTGGAGAGGAGGAGAGGAGAGGAGGAGGAAATGAATTTTTCCAAGAGGGGAAGAGAGAGGAGGGGGAAATTCAAAATTTGAATTTTGGTTTTCAATTTTTCATTCTCTAATCCATCATGAAAACAACTTGCCTATATATAGGCTACATCATTAGTTTGGCTATTTGCAGCCCATAATAACTAAATAAAAACAACACTCATTAATAAAAAAACACAATATGGCATAAACATTGCCAAATAAAAACATAATTAAAATCTGAAATAATATTTAAAATGACGCGGCGATGGCGGTGGATGTCGCGGCAAAGTTCCAACATTAAAATGATGCGGCGATGGCGATGGATGTCATGACGCAGCGATGGCGGTGGATGTCGCGGCAAAGTTCCAACATTAAATGACGCGGCGATGGCGGTGGATGTCGCGGCAAAGTTTCAACATTCCGACTTGCGGCACGGTCATAAAGATCTTCAAGCTCCATATGGCGACGAGCAACGGCACCAACAAGTAAACCATCATCTCAAGGCGGCGAGGGAACATCAAGTGTGAGCCGGCACCAACATCAACCGGGTCACCATAGTCATCCGGAAGGGGATCTTCTGCAGCAACATGACGCGGATCTATGACATGTACCGGGTCACCATCATCGTCCAGAGGATGACGCTCCAAATCAACAAGCCGGGGGATGACGACGCCATCAATCCTCCCCCTCTCAAAAATACTCATCACTGATGAGTAGTACCGTGTATGATCGTCGAGGAAGAGGAACCTGCAAGGCAAAAAGTGGTCTTGGGGGGACCTCAAAGACGCATTAGTCAAATAAGAACAAGGAATTTCCACAACATCAATCAACATACCTTCGATGGAGACCGGAGAAGAGAACGATCCAAACAAACTATCGCCACCCAACCCAATAGAAAGCATAGTGAACATGTAAACGGAGAGAGATAGACTTTTCAAGGGGCATAGAAGCATGACGCGTAAAGTATGAAAAGTAGAAAATAGGAGCGATGCCCCAATCAATGGAAAATTCTACAAGAAATGTCATGCTACTAAATTTCCATAAGATTCGCAAATAGTGGACTGGCGGTTCATAAATATTTTGAGATGCCCGGAGGCATCCGTTCAGGGACGAGACAAACAAAAACCAAATCACTTATATAATGGTAGGATACGCTCCGATTCCAACAAACAATCTTAGAACTGTGTGGGGAGAACCCATGTGTAACGTGACTTGCCTTAACAGTGGGCAGTAACGGGACCAAGTCAGGTGGCACGGGTGCTATAAAAGCAGTGGCGAAATCAACGCCATACAACGTCGTAGTTTTAGATTTAAACTTAAATTTAAATTTTAAAACGTCGTGAATAAAAGCTAACGGAAAGCACTCATCACTATATATAGAACAGGGCGCTCCCGAATTTGACATGATGTGCGGGCAACACAACTTAACATTCGTGACTACGTTCACTAGCATGTGCGTGCACGGGTCATCAAAAGGCGGTGAGGGAACATCAAGTGTGAGCCGACACCAACATCAACCGGGTCACCATAGTCATCCGGAAGGGGATCTTCTGCAGCAACATGACGCGGATCTATGACATGTACCGGGTCACCATCATCGTCCAGAGGATGACGCTCCAAATCAACAAGTCGGGGGATGACGACGCCATCATGAAGTCCCTAAGGCTATGTTTGTTTACTCTTGTTCATGTGTGGTCGGCCTGCGCGCCGAAGTTTGTAAACCACACTATTGTTAAGAGAAACCTGTAAGGCCTTAAGTCCAAACTTATTGTATACATTCCTATTCTTGTTTAGTGGTCACTTCTTGTTATCCTTGAGTTCAAGTTTCCTACCATGAAGCTTCCGCTAGCATGCTCTGTGTTTGGGTTCGATTGTTTGTGATATTATTTAGTAGCTTCTCCGCCTATTTGTAAAATATGGTGTGGGGCCTCAGGCAGACCCTCTATTATATTGCACGTAATGGGTAGAGGTGTTACAATTTGGTATCAGCACGTTTGTCTTTCTCTTCCGAATTCATGGTCGAATTCTTTTGAGGGGTGGCGAGCATGTGTAAGTGCAGTGCTACCGTTATAACAAAAATATTGAACTCAAGAATGTCCACTTAGGATTGTAAATGTATATTTAACCTGTGTGTTCCCTTCTGTATGTTTGCTGTTTGATTGGTCTCTAAAGTGTGTTTCTACACATATAGCTGACCAGAAGTGTTGCGGGTCAATCAGTACCTCACAATTCTTTTGAAAGTACGACTGTAACGCCCCGTTTTTTCAGCGATTATTTTTATTCTCGTTTGGCGTTACGATGACGCGTTTCCGTGGCTTGTGCCATTTGTGGAGTGTGGTTTAGCTCCTTAGAACTGAGTGCCCTATTCTGTAGCCAGTTGGCAAGATCTCCCTAGCAAGCCGAGTCGTTTTGGGTGACCCGGTGTGGCCTCTCGGGGGGATGTTGGTGTTTGGCTTTATTTGGGTATAACACGAGTTTTGTTTGTCGAAAAGTAATTTCGACTTCGCCGTTGTGTTCGTAGCGTGGGTATTTAGCTACGGTGCAAATTTCGTCGAATTCCGAGGTAGTTCGGTTTTTTCGCGTCGATGTGGTGCTTTATGTAATTTTGTAATTAATTATATAATTATATAATTATATATATATATATATATATATATATATATAGAATAAAACCCCCGATCATCTTCTTCACGCTTGAAACCGCCGGCCCTGTACGAGGAAACGGAGAAACCGCCTACCCTTGCCTTCGGACGCCGATTCCCGGAGCGTTTGTGGACGGAATTCGATTCCGAGAGTGGATTTGGATTGCTCTCGTCAAGACCTTCATTCCTGCGGTAAGAAATTCGATTTTCGTGGAGTTCTGGGAGGATTGGAATTTTCGGTTTTCGAAGTTTTTCGCCATTAATGGCCGAGTTTTTGTTTTAGGTGTTGCGGCCGTTTTGATCCGTGCGAAGAGGAGGAAAGCAGTCCAAAGCTTCGCTGTGATTGAGGCAAGTGGTATTCTTGCCCTTGCCAAGTTTTCCTTTTTTGAATTTTCTTGATGAAATTGAAATCTCGGTTAGCCCAGGTTAGAGGACTTATTGTTCTCATTTTCTTGCTAACTATAGGGCTTAGTTCTTCCTACTGAAACCCCCCCTATTTTGTGATGATTGGAATCCAAATTGTCGGCGTGGAGCCGTTGTTTTCCTTTATTTTGATTGTTGCTCTGGTTCGGGTGTAGCCGAGAGGGAGAGTTAGGAGGGGGGTGTGGTTGCCGATTTTCGTTATGGTATTACTCGAATGATTAGGCATAGTTCATATGGTAGTGGTGCGCGACGTTGATAGTTGTCTGCTGCTACTGCAGTGGCGTGAGTCGTGTGCGCGTTCCGGTGTCGTTCGGGAAATTCCAAACGGTGCAGGTTGACCGCGTACGGTCATCAACCGTTAGGGCGCACAACCACTGGTCGTGTGCCTCTGCTCGTGCGCGGCTGTCTTTCAGTTTCCAAAGTTCTGTCTCGGAAAATCGCACGAGCGCTGGCAACAGTGCGCACGACTAGTGGTCGTGCGAAACTGATCGTGCGCAGTTGCTAGGTTTTCTGTCAGGTTTTCCAGGTTCGCTTGGCACGATCATCAGCCGATGAGTGCGCACGACCACTGATCGTGCGTTACTGATCGTGCGCTTTGTATATTTTCTGTTGCTAGGCGAATTTAGATGGTTTCGAGTGCGGGAGTTTAGATACTCAAGTGGCAGGCAACTTCTCGAGTTCTGGATCTTCTGCCTTGGTCGTTTGACTGTCGTCGAGCTCCGCATTCTTTAGTGGGCTTGTGGGTAGTGGTATTATTTTGGCGGCGAGTGAGGCTAGCTCGCTCAACGCCAAAGTTTAGGTAGGCACTGAGTGGGTTTCACTCAACGCCTAGTCGTGTTGGTTTATTTCAACACTCTTCCTTTACCTTGTATTTCATTTCCGAGTGGATTTCCAATTATATTTCTGGGTTTTCCTTGTCGGCCGTTTTCTTTATTTTCCTAAAGGCCGAATCGTGGGTCGTGGTTAGTAGTGGTGGTTGTAGCTCTTTATGGGGGTGGAGTTGAGTGATATAGCCAAGGCCACCCATGTTTTCTTGCTCCAGGTACGGGCTGGGCATGTCGGGTGGAAGGTCCCTTGTGTTTTCACGTGTTGACCCTCGAGCTTTTGACTTGGACATGGTGGATTGGGGGACTGCGTTTGCCTTCGATCCGGTTCCTCGTTGTTGTTTTTGCTACTATCACTTCCCTGCAGGATGTGGTTCCTGGGCTGGGTCGTTGCTGTTGCTTTGCACGTTGTGCATTTCTTGTGGTCCTGTTGTGGACAGTTGTGAATCTTTCTACTGCATGTTTTTCTGTTACTTTGTCCTTTGGTTGACTCTTTCATGCAGTTTTTCTTTGTTTAGCTTGCTGAGGTATTCTGTTTTCTTTTGGAATACCCCAGGTTCTGAGCTGTAGCCAGTCTGGTGGCTAGTTGGAGGTGGTGTTGTTGGTGGACTTCCGGACCTTGGAGTTCTGTTTACCTTGTTAGTGAGGTTGTTTTCAGTACTCTCTTACAGACATATATTTGTGCTAGTGGGTTTGAGGTTGTTGGCGCCCACTGGTAGTTTTTACCTTGTACTAGATATATACTATTACTGCTACCATTTTCTGGAGATAGTCTACTTGCTCTGAGAAGGTTTTATGCTAGGTTGCTAGTTATTTTTAAACTATAATTGTTATTATAAATGAAGCTCATGATCAGCATGTTTTGTAAACTTAATCACTATTTTCTAAATCACGTACGAAAACCGTTTTCTTATATGTATTATATAAACTAAGTGTAGTGTCTTGCATAGCATGAGTGGTTCTCTTGGGACCCTTATGCGCTCTTTAGGGTGTAAAACCTAATTAAAGTATTTTTCCGCAACGTTTAAATATAGTTTTCTTTTGTGGACTAGATGATCCACTGAGCCGAGGGATACGGACTCTAATCATAACTGATTTTCTATTCATTAAGCACATGATTTTCTTGCATAAAGATTGTAGTTGGTTTTGCCTGAGCGTCAGCAGTTATCCCCTGCTTGACGTGGCATCATGACGCGTGTTTTCTCTTACTCTGATAATTCTTAATTCGGAGAAAAATGCGGGTTGTGACAGTTGGTATCAGAGGGAGGTTGCTTGACAAGTTAGTTGAGCAACCTTCCTTTGTTCGCTTTTAGTAGTTCTGCATCATGTCATTCACACACCAATATGTCATCAGCACGTCTTGGCAAAAGCACGAACACTACACTCATAGCATAACATGAAGTATACGGGGCATATTATGTAGTATGGGATGCATAATATGTGTTCATATATGGATCCACCATAGGGGCTACATGTGAGGGTTATGTAGTATGGGATGCATAACCTCACCACATGACTGCGACTAGCACGTTTCTTTTTCGTTGCATGGAAATGTTATATAGTATGGGATGCATAACATTTTCATGCGTACGCCGCTCATAGCATGCACTAGGGCCTTTTTTTTTAGAATGCATAGCACAATCATGCATATCATATCATTGCATAAGCACAACGCGCCGAGCTAAAGATTTGCAGGATGACATATGTACACACATGAGTTTTCAAATTAAAATAAGTTCATGCATCCGATCTAGGCACAAGAGTTAGTGAGGTGGTGGTTAACCATCCTAGGATAGGGCATATCATCTAATTATTGTGAAAAAGATAAACTCTCAGAGCAAGTTTAGCAGCTTTAAGTCTATATCTACATATGTATTGTCTGTACTGGTAGTCGGTTCTAGTCGTGGGATTTGGATCTGATTTGCGTTGTAATGATTTTTAGGATGGCTAGGTGTCCTATGACTCGATCGACTCCCCTGTCTGAGGGTGAATCTTCTGGAGCTCAGAACGATGCGGTGATCGAGGGTCTGCGATAGAGTAGCGAAGCTATGGGTAGGCAGTTGGAGGAGGTGCAAGCCTAGATTCAGTCTTTGGTGGCGGTTGTGGCAGGGCAGGCTCAGGGTGCGCAAGTTCCTGCAAGGGGGTTAGCTGTTCCTCCTCCTCCTGCACCCTTGAGACCTCCAGTGGTGGTGCCAGCAGAGATGGCCTTCATCTTGCAGTTTCAGAGGCTGAGCCCTCCCACTTATGATGGGAAGGCAGATTTCATGGTGATAGACGACTGGCTGATCTCCATGGAGGAGATGTTCTCGTACTCAGGGATTGCAGATGATCAGTGGGTGATGATAGCCGCCTATCAGCTTAAAGGTTTGGCTAAGAGTTGGTGGCTGAGAGAGAAGGAGAGCCTGGTAGCCGGATGCTCTTGGGAAGTGTTCAAGGAGATGCTGTTGAGGAAGTTCTTACCCTCGGTCGAGCGTGACCGCCTCATGAACGACTTCCTCCATCTGAAGCAAAGGCAACTCACGGTGGGTGAGTATGAGGTAGAGTTTAGTAAGTTGAGCCGTTTTGCCCCTGGATTGGTCAGCGTTGAGGCTGATCGAGTTAAGCGATTCCTCGGTGGTTTGAGGAGTGAGGTGCAGCAGTTGACCAGTGCTTATGGGTTAGTGTCTTATGCAGGTGTAGTAGAGGCTGCTCTGAAGGTGGAGGCTATTGAGACGGCGAAGAGCAGAGGCCAGCAGTTGAAGAAGGATAAGAGGAAGTTGGTAGAGGAGAAGAAACCCCTGGTACCCGATGCTGTTCCGGGAAAGAGGAGCAGGGTGGTGTGCAGTTTTTGTGGCCGGTCAGGCCATCCTGTCGAGAGGTGTTTCAAGAAGGTGGCAGCTCTGAAGAAGGAGCAGGTTCATGCGATTCAGGGTGCTCCTAGGAGAGATGTCTCCTGTTCAGTTTGCAAGCGATCCGGCCATGATGCGCCCCAGTGTTGGTCCAAGGATAAAATCTGCTTTCAGTGTGGGCAGAAGGGTCACATTAAGTCGAGGTGTCCTCAGTTTCAGCCAGCTCTTCCTGCAGTTCGGTTACAGGCTTTACCTCCACCTCAACGTGTGGACAAGGGAAATGGGAAGCTGAACGTGATTTCTTCCGAGGAGGCTCAGACTTCGACCCAGATGATCTCAGGTTAGTTGTTTGTTGTTTTCTTTCTAGCCTGGTAGTTTAGTTGCTAGATTATTTGCGGTACTGTTGTGCTAGTTCCTTAGCTTTGTGCGCTCCTATAGGGAAATTTAAGGTGAAGAACCGCTGGGCGCGTGTTCTGTTTGACTCCGGCGCTACCCACTCGTTCGTGGTTAGAGCCTTTGTGGAGCGTCATCGGTTGTCTCTAGATCGTGTTCGGGATTCCTTCCGTGTCAAGTTTCCCTCTGGTGAATCTGTGTTGTCAGATTTGGGTATTTTGGATTGCCCGGTTTTGTTGGGGGTTTTCTTGCGAAGGCGGACCTGAAGATGATTGATCTAGAGGACTTCGATGTCATTTTGGGCATGGACTGGCTCTCTCGGTATGATGCGGTCATTCAGTGCAAAGGAAAGCGCTTGGACTTCATCAGGGACGACGGTCAGCCCGGCAGCGTGTATGCTGATCCGTGTCAGGATTCTCCTGTTCTCTCTGCGGTATGTGTTCAGAGATTGTTTCTTTCTGATTGTTGTGTTTGTTTAGTCTCGGCGGTTGGAACCGTTGTTAGCGTGCCACGCTTGGAGAAGATTCCTATTGTTCGTGGTTTCGCCGATGTTTTTCCTGATGATCTTCCTGGTATCCCTCCTGAGCGGGATGTGGAGTTTGTTATTGATTTGGAGCCGGGTACGCATCCTATTACTAAGGCGCCGTACCGGATGGCCCCTCGTGAGTTAGAGGAGTTGCGAATTCAGTTAGATGAGTTGTTGGCTAAAGGTTTTATCAGGCAAAGTTCGTCGCCTTGGGGTGCTCCTGTTTTGTTCGTAAAGAAGAAAGATGGGTCGATGCGGCTTTGCATCGACTATAGAGAGTTGAACAAGGTCACTATCAAGAACAGGTACCCTCTGCCGAGGATCGATGATTTATTTGACCAGTTGCGTGGTAGCACGGTGTTCTCCAAGATCGATCTTCGTTCGGGCTATCATCAGCTCAGGATCCGTGAGGCAGATATTCCACGGACTGCGTTTAGGTCGAGGCATGGACACATCGAGTTTTTGGTGATGTCGTTTGGTTTGACCAACGCACCATCAGCTTTCATGGACATGATGAATCGGGTATTCAAGGATTTCCTAGACAAGTTCGTGGTGGTCTTCATTGATGACATGTTGGTTTATTCTCGCAGTGTTGAGGAGCATGAGCAGCATTTGCGTTTGGTCCTGTCAGAGTTGAGGAACCACAAGTTATTCGCCAAGTTGAGCAAGTGCGAATTTTGGTTGCCTCAGGTTTCTTTTCTAGGCCACGTGGTGAACAAGGATGGGATCTCGGTTGACCCAGAAAAGATTGCAGCAGTGATGGATTGGGGTAGGTCGAACACTCCTAAGGAGATTAGAAGTTTCTTAGGGTTGGCTGGCTATTACAGGAGATTCGTGGAGGGTTTCTCTTCTCTAGCCGCACCTTTGACCAAGCTGACTTAGAAGAATGTGGCTTTTGTTTGGAGCGAGAAGTGCGAAGAAGCTTTTCAGGAGTTAAAGAGGAGATTGTGTACTGCTCCCGTTCTGACCCTTCCTACTGAGGGCGTGGATTATGATGTGTATGTGGATGCTTTGCATATAGGACTGGGATGCGTATTAATGCAGGATGGAAAAGTAATCGCATATGGGTCAAGGCAGCTGAAGACTCATGAGAAGAATTATCCAACGCATGACCTTGAGTTTGCAGCGGTTATCTATGCGTTGAAGCTGTGGAGGCACTTACTTTATGGGGCTCAGTGCAAGATTTTTACTGACCATAAGAGCCTGAAGTACGTGTTCACGCAGAAGGAGTTGAATCTGCGTCAGCGGCGGTGGCTTGAGTATGTGGCGGATCATGACGTAGAAATCCAGTATCATCCGGGCAAGGCCAATGTGGTGGCCGACGCCCTGAGCCGAAAGACGGGAAAGATCTTTAACCTCTCTGCCGATCGGTTAGTTGAGGAGTTCCTCCTTATGGATATTTCAGTGGGATGCTGTGGTTTGCAGAGTAGTTTGTCAGTGGCAGAGCCGTCCTGGATTTCTTTTACTAGACTGCATCAGAAGGACGATCCGGATCTGTTGCACCTTTTTACCAGGACAGAGAAGGGAGAGTTGCCAGATTTTACTATTGATGATGCGGGTACTTTGAAGTACCGCGGCAGGTTTTGCGTACCCGCTGTTGGGGACATTAGAGGTATGATTTGCAGTGAGGCTCATAGTTCCAGCATTGCCTACCATCCAGGATCTACGAAGATGTACCGTGACTTAAGGCAAGTTGCCTGGTGGTATGGTATGAAAGGAGATATAGCCCGATATGTTGCTGAGTGTCACACTTGCAAGCGTGTGAAGGCCGATCATGGAAGGCCTGGTGGTAAGTTGACTCCGCTAGAGATCCCGACTTGGAAGTGGGAGAGTATATCTATGGACTTCATTGCGGGTTTGCCAAAATCCCCAAGAGGATTTGATTCTGTTTGGGTTATAGTGGATAGATTGACGAAGTGTGCTCACTTCGTGCCTTATAAGATTGATTACCCGATGAGGAGGATAGCGGAGTTGTACTTGAATGAAGTCATCCGACTCCACGGTGTGCCGGTTAGCATCATTTCTGATCGAGACTCCCGGTTTACTTCTCGTTTCTGGCAGAGTCTGCAGGAGGGTTTGGGTACGGATCTGAGGTATTCTACTGCGTACCACCCTCAGACCAATGGGCAGACGGAGCGGGTCAATCAGATTGTTGAGGATATGATCAGGTGCTATATTTTAGACCACGGTGGAGCGTGGGATGAGCGTCTGCGACTCATGGAATTTGCTTATAATAACAGTTATCAGGAAAGCTTGCAGATGGCTCCGTTCGAAGCTTTGTATGGGAGGCGCTGTAGGACTCCGTTGTTTTGGGCTGAGGCTGGTGAGAACCCTTTGTTGGGTCCAGATGCTCTGGAAGAGATGGAAGTCGCCGTGAAGCTTATTCGGGAGAAGCTTCGGTTAGCTCAGGAGAGGTATGAAAAGAACGCCAATCGGCGTAGGTCTGCTTTGGAGTTTTTAGTAGGGGATCATGTATACCTCAAGGTTTCTCCGATGGTTGGTGTGAAGAGATTTGGTAAAAATCGGAAATTGGACCCAAGGTATGTGGGCCCGTTTGAGGTCTTGGAGCGGATTGGTGTGTCTGCTTATAGATTGGATTTGCCAGCGAACTTCCCTGGTGTTCATAATATTTTTCATGTTAGCCAATTACGGAAGTGTGTGCGCAGCAGTGGGCAACTCTTGGATGTTGTGCCCCAGTTGGAGCCCAACCTCTCTTTTGTTGAGGTGCCAGTTCGTACTTTGGATACTCAGGAGCGTGTGCTACGAAAGAAGTCCATACCGATGGTGAAAGTTCTATGGAAAAATCAGGATTTGGAGAGCGCGACTTGGGAGCTAGAGTCGGCCATGAAGAGGGCGTACCCTCACCTGTTTCGCTGATTTGATCGGTATGTTTCCCTTTGTAACTTTTGTTTGTTACTTTTCCTTCTTTTGTAGGAGGGTTGTGCGTAAAGTTTCGGGACGAAACTTTCTTTTAGGGGGGGTGACTGTAACGCCCCGTTTTTTCAGCGATTATTTTTATTCTCGTTTGGCGTTACGATGCCGCGTTTCCGTGGCTTATGCCATTTGTGGCATGTGGTTTAGCTCCTTAGAACTGAGTGCCCTATTCTGTAGCCTGTTGGCAAGATCTCCCTAGCAAGCCGAGTCGTTTTGGGTGACCCGGTGTGGCCTCTCGGGGGGATGTTGGTGTTTGGCTTTATTTGGGTATAACTCGAGTTCTGTTTGTTGAAAAGTAATTTCGACTTCGCCGTTGTGTTCGTAGCGTGGGTATTTAGCTACGGTGCGAATTTCGTCGAATTCCAAGGTAGTTCGGTTTTCGCGTCGATGTGGTGCTTTATGTAATTTTGTAATTAATTATATAATTATATAATTATATATATATATATATATATAGAATAAAACCCCCGATCATCTTCTTCACGCTAGAAACCGCCGGCCCTGTACGAGGAAACGGAGAAACCGCCTACCCTTGCCTTCGGACGCCGATTCCCGGAGCGTTTGTGGACGGAATTCGATTCCGAGAGTGGATTTGGATTGCTCGTCAAGACCTTCATTCCTGCGGTAAGAAATTCGATTTTCGTGGAGTTCTGGGAGGATTGGAATTTTCAGTTTTGGAAGTTTTCCGCCATTAATGGCCGAGTTTTTGTTTTACGTGTTGCGGCCGTTTTGATCCGTGCGAAGAGGAGGAAAGCAATCCAAAGCTTCGCTGTGATTGAGGCAAGTGGTATTCTTGCCCTTGCCAAGTTTTCCTTTTTTTGAATTTTCTTGATGAAATTGAAATCCCGGTTAGCCCAGGTTAGAGGCCTTGTTGTTCTCATTTTCTTGCTAACTATAGGGCTTAGTTCTTCCTACTGAAACCCCCCCTATTTTGTGATGATTGGAATCCAAATTGTCAGCGTGGAGCCGTTGTTTTCCTTTATTTTGATTGTTGCTCTGGTTCAGGTGTAGCCGAGAGGGAGAGTTAGGAGGGGGGGTGTGGTTGCCGATTTTCGTTATGGTATTACTCGAATGATTAGGCATAGTTCGTATGGTAGTGGTGCGCGACGTTGATAGTTGTCTGCTGCTACTGCAGTGGCGTGAGTCGTGTGCGTGTTCCGGTGTCGTTCGGGAAATTCCAAACGGTGCAGGTTGACCGCGCACGGCCATCAACCGTTAGGGCACACGACCACTGGTCATGTGCCTCTGCTCGTGCGCGGCTGTCTTTCAGTTTCCAAAGTTCTGTCTCGGAAAATCGCACGAGCGCTGGCAACAGTGCGCACGACCAGTGGTCGTGCGATACTGATCGTGCACAGTTGCTAGGTTTTCTGTCAGGTTTTCCAGGTTCGCTTCGCACGATCATCAGCTGATGAGTGCGCACGACCACTGATCGTGCGTCACTGATCGTGCGCTTTGTATATTTTATGTTGCTAGGCGAATTTAGATGGTTTCGAGTGCGGGAGTTTAGATACTCAAGTGGCAGACAACTACTCGAGTTCTGGATCTTCTGCCTTGGTCGTTCGACTGTCGTCGAGCTCCGCATTCTTTAGTGGGCTTGTGGGTAGTGGTATTATTTTGGCGGCGAGTGAGGCTAGCTCGCTCAACGCCAAAGTTTAGGTAGGCACTGAGTGGGTTTCACTCAACGCCTAGTCGTATTGGTTTATTTCAACACTCTTCCTTTACCTTGTATTTCATTTCCGAGTGGATTTCCAGTTGTATTTCTGGGTTTTCCTTGTCGGTCGTTTTCTTTATTTTCCTAAAGGCCGAATCGTGGGTCGTGGTTAGTAGTGGTGGTTGTAGCTCTTTATGGGGGTGGAGTTGAGTGATATTGCCAAGGCCACCCATGTTTTCTTGCTCCAGGTACGGGCTGGGCATGTCGGGTGGAAGGTCCCTTGTGTTTTCACGTGTTGACCCTCGAGCTTTTGACTTGGACATGGTGGATTGGGGGACTGCGTTTGCCTTCGGTCCGGTTCCTCGTTGTTGTTTTTGCTACTATCACTTCCCACAGTTTAGGGTGTTAGAAGTTTCTTCTTTGGTAGTTTGCAACATTCTGGCTCTTGGTAGCCTAGTAGGCCCTGCAGGATGTGGTTCCTGGGCTGGGTCGTTGCTGTTGCTTTGCACGTTGTGCATTTCTTGTGGTCCTGTTGTGGACAGTTGTGACTCTTTCTACTGCATGTTTTTCTGTTACTTTGTCCTTTGGTTGACTCTTCATGCAGTTTTTCTTTGTTTAGCTTGCTGAGGTATTCTGTTTTCTTTTGGAATACCCCAGGTTCTGAGCTGTAGCCAGTCTGGTGGCTAGTTGGAGGTGGTGTTGTTGGTGGACTTCCGGACCTTGGAGTTCTGTTTACCTTGTTAGTGAGGTTGTTTTCAGTACTCTCTTACAGACATATATTTGTGCTAGTGGGTTCGTGTCAGGTTGTTGGCGCCCACTGGTAGTTTTTACCTTGTACTAGATATATACTATTGCTGCTACCATTTTTTGGAGATAGTCTACTTGCTCTGAGAAAGTTTTATGCTAGGTTGCTAGATATTTTTAAACTATATTTGTTATTATAAATAAAGCTCATGATCAGCATGTTTTATAAAGCGAAATCACTATTTTCCAAATCACGTATAAAGACCGTTTTCTTATATATTATATAAATTAAATGTAGGGTCTTGCATAGCATGAGTGGTTCTCTTGGGACCCTTATGTGCTCCTTAGGATGTCAGATCTAAATAAAGTATTTTCCGCAGCGTATTAATATAGTTTTCATTTGTGGACTAGATGATCCACTAAGCCGAGGGATACAGACTCTAATCATAACTGATTTTCTATTCATTAAGCACATGATTTTCTTGCATAAAGATTGTAGTTGGTTTTGCCTGAGCGTCAGCAGTTATCCCCTTCTTGACGTGGCATCATGACGCGTGTTTTCTCTTACTCTGATAATTCTTAATTCAGAGAAAAATGCGGGTTGTGACAACGGCACCAGCTGAGTTGCCCACACCTCCTCCATCAGCTGACACTGTACGGATGAATATGGAGACAGTACTCGCTATGATGAATGCGCAACAGGCTAGGCAGGCTCGGCCTGCAGTTGAGCCAGCGCATGCTAAGTTAAGGCAAGAACCGGTCGCAGTTGTGGATGATCCGCGAACAGCAGATCAACAATTGAAGCGCTTCATGAGCTTCAATCCTCCCACGTTTACTAGGGCGGGTTCTCTAGCCCAAACGAAGGATTAGCTCGCAAGGGTTAAGCGAGTCTTGACCGTAATTAGTGATAGTTTTACTTTCAAGACAACCTAAACACCTAGAGGGGGGGGGGGTGAATAGGTTCTACTTTTTTATAAAAACTTTTAGGCAGAATTCAATTCAATGGCTAACACAATAATCACAGCAATCACAGAAAATAAAACATCACATATTGCACAATGATTTATAGTGGTTCCCCAAGGTCTGGGTACATCCACTTTCCCCCTTCACCTATCTAGCAGTATGCTAGATTCGGCCAAACTTCCACTAATCTCAGATCAACAGATCCTACAACTCAGAACCCAACTGGTTCCTACAACTCAGGCACAACAGCCCTACCTCAGCCTTGCCCCAAGACCTACAACTCAGAGAAGACCCTTCTCCTACACTCAGGCAAACTGCCCTACCACTCAGAGTTCAACACTCCTATACTCAGCCTTTATAACACAGGCTTACAACTCAGATCTGTGTAAACAGATCCTACAGAAATATAGAAAAGATTATTTAACTGTCTTGCCTAAATTGAGAGAGAAAAGGCCAAGACAATTCTTGATCAGCTGATGAAATCAACTGTATCTGAGCTTTCTTCAAAACTTCTTGAATATGAACTTAGCTGAGTTGATTTCCAAACAACTTCTTGAGAATCCACTGGTGGTTTCTTTCTTCTTCTTCAAATTCTGGCTTGATCTCTCTCTATCCAGCACTTTGAATGATTCTTCTGAATTCTGATTAGAACTCTTCTTTGATCTTATCCTTAGATAGTCTTCTTTGATCTTCCGGAGAAGATCTTCTTAAGTGCCTAGCACTTTCTTGAAATGAATTGGATTGTAATCCTTCTCAACTTTTTGATTCTTATTAATGTTTTCAAAAGTTACTTTCTCCTTCTGAATCTGTCTATTTATAGACTTTCTTCATGGCAACCGGCTGATCCGGTTTCTAACCGTTTTCTGACAAGTCTGACAGCTTCAGTTAACCGGTGGCAACCCACAGCTGTCAAGTCTTCAAACAAGTCCTGTGCCTTAGTCTTGAACCACAAGTTGTCGAGACAATCAGTCAGAAAGTGTCGAGACCATCTGTCTATCTGTGTCGACACAACTGACTTTGGTGTCGACACAGTCTTCAGTGATGTCGACTAAGTTGCCTTTGAGTCGACACAGCTTCTTCTGAAAATAACTTGGTCTTGACTCTTCAGTGTGTCGACACAGTCTTCAGTGATGTCGACTAAGTTGCCTTTGAGTCGACACAGCTTCTTCTGAAAATAACTTGGTCTTGACTCTTCAGTGTGTCGACACAAGTCCTGTGTGTCGACACAGTTGTTGTAGAATCATAACTTAGTAAGTGTCGACTTAGCCTTCAGGTGTCGACACAGTCTTCTTCTAACACTACTATAATGTGTCGACTCAATCACAATGTGTCGACACATTCTGCTGGTGTAGACAAACTTGAGATCGACTATATTCTTCTGTGTCGACACATTTTGCTGGTGTCGACAAACTTGAGGTCGACTATATTCTTCTGTGTCGACACATTTTGCTGGTGTCGACAAACTTGAGGTCGACTATATTCTTCTGTGTCGACACAAATTCCTAGTGTTGTTGTAGACTAACTGCTATGTGTCGACACTGCTTCCCAGTGTTGTGTCGACCAATTTCTTCTATGTGTCGACACATCCTTCTCTGTGTCGACACTTGGACTTAGAATTTTTCTGCATACTTTATCAATTTCTTCACCTGCACATGTCAACTCAAAATAACATCAAATACACTTTGATATATATCATTGAGCTAGGTTGGGCTTCTTCAAATCAGGTACACATTTTCCAATGTACCCAACAATCTCCCCCTATTTGGAGAAGTCATAACCCTTATAGCCAATGATATACACCATTTATAAACAGTACCAAATGATGATATATGACAAAAACACAGGGATACTTAATCATAAACAAAATAATAAAAACATCATAGATAAACAATCTATCACAGATTTAAACAATATTTTGTTTATTACTGGGTAATGTTTGACTACATTGTTTTACATTTCATGATCACATCTCAACATTACAAAACATTATGAAGGAACTAAAACATAATCAGGATTGATCAGGCTCTGTAATGATAATCCCTTTGCCAGATTGAATTTTAGCTGTCACAGGAGCTTCTGATTCTTCAGCTATCTTCTTTCCTTTTAGATCAGCTTTCTTCTTAGCTTCTTCCTTGAGCCTTTGCCTTTCAAAATAGTGAAAAGGCTTTGGGAAGTATTTGCTTGGCTCCTTAGCATCTGGTGGCAGCCTCCCCAGCTTAGCTTTCCTTCTGAATTGTACTATTGCTTCCTGTCTTGCCTCATACTTCTGCCATTCTATCTCATTGTACCACTTCCCTCTTTCATGAACTTTGTCTTGTACAGCCTTCCATGCAGTGAGTATTATGTTCCTTGAAGTAGGACTCCACTGCTCATAATCTGGCTTGAGTGCAGCCTGCTCTCTAAATCTCTTCTTTGCTAATAGAGCATCTTGCTGTTCTTTCAGGAAGGCCTCTGGCATCTCAACTTTCTCAATCACAACATTATGCACATCCTTTGGAGGACTATACATATCCTGCACTTGCTTATCCAGAATTTCAAAATCAGAAGGGGGGTAAATAACTTGGGCAACCTCAGGTTGGTTGCCTTCAAGTAGTCCTGCTTGAATGCCTGATTCAGCCATCATATCATCATCACACAAGGGTGGACATCCCAAGGTGGCTCTTATACTATTTGTCACCCATTTAGAGTGCTCTTGGCCTGCATGAATCAATAACCTCTCCCCCTTTATGACTTCTCTTGTCATATGATCTCTAAGATCATCCTTCTGAAACCTTATCTGTCCATCTAGATAATTTATACCTTCTTTGAAAAATGGTTTCAATTTTTGCAGCTTGGTTGATATTTCCTGTTGGCAGGTGGAGATAGCAGTTTGTACTGAGGCAATGGCATCTTGAAATTGCTTATTGAACTCTTCCTTTTCTTTTGTTTTATCTGTAGGCAGGCCTGGAACAATCTTTTTCACTTCCTCTATTATCTCATGATGAGATTCAGTTAAATTATCATTCATTCTTAACTGATTTTCCAATACATAGCTTTGCTTCAGGGCAACATCATCTACCTTTTTAGTAATAGCCTCCTGTTGTTGAGCAAGATAAACCACAGCATGGCCTCCCTTTTGAAAGCAATCTGTCATTTCTGTCTTATGCATGTTGACTTGAAACTGGATGGACTTTATATCCTGAGCTAAGTCAAACTGCATAGACTTGCTATTTTCATCAACATACTTTTCCAGAGCCATTCTTTGTTCATCCAATTTCACTTTTAGATCTATCATAAACTTGTTATGATCAAAGGCAGGAGATGCTTGTTGAGGTGTTGTCTGTAAAGCCTGCTTATAATTTTTGCTTCTTCTCTTAAAGACAACTAGTTTTATTTTCTTGGCCAGCCTGGCTTCTTCAGTTTCAGTATCAGATGAAGTATCTAGGTGAATTCTTTCTTGAGGAGGATGAAGTGTATGTGTCCCAGTGACCTGTTGCTCAGTCTCAACATTCACTGGCTCCCCGTCAACCTGTGGCTCAACTTCAGCTTCCTGATCAATTTCCATACCTATGGACTTCTCAATTTCTTGTCCTCCTCCTTCTTTATCTGTAGTAGTATCAGCATCAGGGAATAACTCCTCCAGAGTAATTTCCAGTTGAGCTGTAACTTCAGCAGCAGTTAAATCTTGAGATAAGTCTAACTGTGCTTCCTCTTGCACTTGTACTGACAACAGCTCCCCCTGAACCTGTGCAGTAATAAGAATATGAGCAATGTCTTTTATAGTAAAATACATTAGCTCCCCCTACACTTGTACCTGATCAGGAGTAGATACATTTTGAGCTGGAGAGTGAACTGGCTCCCCCTGTATCTGTGCAGGTGTTGACACTTGCTGTAGTATAGTTGAGTCAGGCTGTTCTTCAACTTGTGTCCTGAGTGGGTCTTCTTGTTGTTGTTCAGTTTCTTGAGTTTGAGAAGGGGATTTCACAGGGGTGTCTGGCCTGCTCCCTTCAGGCACATCCTTGGACAGCACCCTATCCCACCTTGAGAACAGTCTCATATCCATCCTTCTCATATGATTGATCTTAGTCCCTGGCAGTTGCTGCATCACTTCAGGGATCACTCCAATGAGATATAAGCTCATGATTCTAGCCATGTTGGGCTTCTTGATTCCTTCTTTGATCTTGTCAAAGAGTACTCCTGACCAATCAGTAGGAATTATAAAAACAATCCTGGTCATAAGGCTGAACATATAGGCAGAAATCCTATCATGTCCACCTGACTTGCAGAGGATTACTTTCCCAACAACTTCAGACAAGAATTTCCCTTGCTGATTCATACCCTTCCTGTTGAATGCAGCTCCAATCTTCATACTCGAGTCCAGTCCACACCATTGAAGGGCTTCCCTTGTCTTAGAACTAGGAACTTCCTCTTCATTCTCAACTACTTGTAATTGAAAGATCTTTCTTAAAGTTCTTGGAGTAATCTTCACCTTAGTCCCTTGAACATTGGACTTAATCTTGAGGCCTGTTGAGTGGACTGATGCAGAGATAAAGAACTCGTGCACCTCCTTCTTCCAGATTTTAGTTGGCTCTGAGATTAGAAATTCTAACCCTGACTCGGAGAGGAGGGTGATAACCCCTTGAACATCTGGCTGCGCATCTGCAAAGGCCTGGCGTACCAACTCATACCCCTCATTGACGTTGTCTTCCATCCTTGGCGCCATCGATTCGTCGAGAAAGCTTGAGAGAAGAGAGAAAGATAGACTGTCGACACAGGGTTTTAGTCTCGAAAACCTTGGAAGCGTGTCGACAGAAAGCGTTTTTCACCTATTTATACCCTCTGTTGAAAGAAGTTCAAAAGGCGCCAAACACAGACTAAATGTGTCGACACAGACGGAATGTGTCGACACAAACTTCTATTGTCTCGACATTACTTCAGCCTACTATGTGTCGACACCAATTTGTGGTTATGTCGACACCTTGGATACATAATAGATAGTCAGAGATTCTGTGTCGACTCAAAGGATAAGTGTCGACACATATTCTGTAAGTGTCGACACCATTTTCCTGGTTGAGTCGACATTACATTTCTGGTTAAGTCGACAATATAACTCTTAAGTGTCGACACATATTCTCTGTGTCGACACAATATTTCTGACTTGTCGACATTATTTCTCTGAGTCGACACATAATTACTGAATGTGTCGACACATTCTTACTTAGCCAATTTCTGTTGGTTCAACACCACTTGTAAGTGTTACTTCAATGTATCCTTTTTAACACTTGATTATGTTGTTATTACTTTTACTTACTTACATACCACTTCAATTGCATTGTTAATGATTTTGTTAATACATTAATCAATGGTTAACATACCTAATTCAATTTTGAATTTATTGAATTTGGTTTCATCTAAAGGCTTAGTAAATACATCTGCTATTTGATAATCTGTTTTTACAAATTCCAATGAGATGTCTCCTTTTTCTACATGTTCTCTAAGAAAATGGTATTTGATTTCTATATGCTTAGTTCTACTATGAGAAACTGGATTATTAGCAATAAAAATAGCACTCTTAGAATCACATAAAAGGGGTGTTCTACTTACCTGAATACCATAATCCTTAAGCTGATGCTGCATCCACAATAGCTGTGCACAGCAGCTTCCAGCAGCAACATACTCTGACTCAGCTGTGGAAATTGCCACACTGGTCTGCTTCTTACTACTCCATAATATTAGTCTTCCTCCCAGGAATTGACAAGTACCTGTAGTACTTTTCCTGTCCTCTCTACATCCTGCAAAATCTGCATCTGAATAGCCTGTTAGTAGAAAATCTCTATTCCTAGGGTACCAAAGGCCTAGATTAGGAGTGCCCTTTAGATATCTCAGAATCCTTTTGACTGCAGTATAATGAGATTCTTTAGGGCAGGCTTGGTACCTAGCACAGACACATGTTGCATACATAATGTCTGGTCTACTAGCAGTAAGATATAGTAGAGACCCAACTATTCCTCTATACAATGACTCATCAACAGGTTTACCTGCCTCATCATTGCATATAGGGATGCTTGTTCCCATAGGAGTTCTCATGGTGGAGGATGACTCCATACCATATTTCTTAATTAATTCTTTGGTGAACTTAGACTGGGATATGGACAATCCATCATCAGTCTGTCTTACTTGGAGTCCCAAGAAGAACTTAAGTTCTCCCATACTGCTCATCTCAAACTTCCCTTGCATAAGTTTGGCAAACTTTTTACAAAGGTTGTTTTCAGTAGATCCAAAGATTATGTCATCAACATAGATCTGAACTAAGATGATCTTACCTTTGGATTCCCTAAGGAATAGAGTTTTGTCTATCTTTCCTCTTGAGAATTTATTCTCAATGAGGAAGGTAGACATGGTTTCATACCAAGCCCTTGGAGCTTGTTTTAACCCATACAAAGCTTTCCTAAGCTTATACACAGAATCAGGTTTAAGAGGATCTACAAAACCTGATGGCTGCTCTACATATACTTCTTCTTTAAGATCACCATTCAGAAATGCTGACTTCACATCCATCTGGTATACTTTGAAGTCTTGGTAGGCTGCATAGGCAAGGAATATTCTGATAGCCTCCAGCCTTGCTACTGGAGCAAAGGTTTGATCAAAGTCAATCCCTTCTTCCTGCCTGTATCCTTTTGCAACCAATCTTGCTTTATTCTTCACTATTATCCCACTTTCATCTAGCTTGTTCCTATAGATCCACTTAGTCCCAATTATGTTGTGGCCTCTTGGTTTAGGAACAAGCTCCCAGACTTTGCACCTTCTGAATTGATTCAGCTCCTCTTGCATAGCATCAATCCAGTGCTGGTCTTGGATAGCTTCTTCAAACTTCTTAGGTTCTATTTGAGACAAGAAACTTGAATGCAAAACTGTGCTTTGATTTTTGCTTCTAGTTTGCACTCCTTGTCTTGGATCACCAATTATCTGATCAGCAGGATGATCACTTAGATATCTCATAGCTGGAGGAAGATTCCCTTCAGGTTGAGCATCTCCAGCTTCTTCATTCTGCTGAACCTCTTGGTTTTCATCAGCTTCCATTATCTCTTGTACTCCCCCTGGACAGCAGCCTTCATTTTCCAATGCTCCATCTTCCTTTGAAGCTTCAGTAATGGAGAGCTTGTCCATCCTCTTGCTTATACCTGTTGAGTCATTTGATCTACAAGACAACTCACAATTAATTAATCTTGTTTCATCAAATACAACATGCACAGATTCCTCAACAACTTGAGTAGTTAAGTTGAAGACTCTATAGGCCTTACTATTTGTGCTGTACCCAACAAATATCCCATCCTTGGATTTGGCAGCAAACTTAGTCAAATATGACTTGCCATTGATAAGTATATAGCACTTGCAACCAAAGATCCTAAAATAGGATAGATTTGGTTTTCTGCCTTTCACAATCTCATAGGGAGTCTTTCTGTGGCTTTTGGTGATAGAAGCCCTATTGATGACATGACAAGCAGTGTTAACTGCCTCAGCCCAAAAATATTCTGGGAGAGAGGTGTCACCCAATAGAGTTCTACCAGCTTCAATTAATGTTCTATTCTTTCTTTCAGCAATTCCATTTTGCTGATGTGTTCTTGGTGAGGAGAACTCTTGGAAAATCCCAAAGTCTTTACACAAGTTTGTTATGCTTTCAGATTGAAACTCAGTACCATGGTCACTTCTGATTTTGACCACTATACTATTCAGTTCATTCTGAATTTGCTTTACAAAATTAAGTAATACACTTGGGGTTTCAGATTTTTGTCTCAGAAAGAACACCCATGTAAATCTAGAATAGTCATCTACAACCACAAAAGTGTAAACCTTCCTACCTAGACTATGAACTGGCATAGGACCAAAAAGATCCATATGCAAGAGGTATAAGCACCTCACAGAATCCTTGTTTTCAAGGCTTTGAAAGAAGGATTTTGTCTGCTTTCCCTTTTGACAAGCTGAGCATATCCCTTCCTTCATACACTTAATTTGAGGTCCATTCCTCACTAGCTCTTTGCTAAAGAGCTGGCCAATTGTCTTGTAGTTTAGATGAGCCAATCTCTTGTGCCACTTAACATAATGAGAAGCATTGTCATCAGCTACAAGACAGATGGGAGAAGCCTTATTCTCACATTCAAAATTAAGACAATATACATTTCTCTTCCTATACCCAGTCAATATGATCTTTTGATCACTTGACCTTTTGATATGACATCCATTCTTACCAAATGAAATGTCATATCCTAGATCACTCAGCTGGCTTATGCTTATTAGATTATGTTTCAAACCTTTTACATAGGCCACTTGGGTGATAGTAATTAGGTTAGAAGAAATGTTACCAAACCCTTTGATGACTCCCTTCTCAGATCCACCAAAGATCACTTTAGGTCCATCTTTGACAGATGAATACTCATTCAGCAGCCCCTTTGTTCCAATCATGTGCCTGGAACAACCACTATCCAAGTACCATATAGGGGCATGGTTACTTGGATTCACCTGCAATACAGAATTACTTACCCTTAGAACCCAAGTAAGTCTTGGGTCCTTGGTTCAGGTTAGCATTAATAAAGCTATCATAACCTCTTCTAACAGGTAGACTCTTATTCTTTATAACACTTGTGTTATACCAGCAGTCTAATGCAAAATGGCCTCTTTTGCCACAGCACCAACATTCAAACTTATTGTATCTAGATCTAGAAACATCCTTGTCAGAAGAATTTCTGTTTATTGCTGGTGCTGTTGCAACTTCACCTACTGATTTCTTAAAACCATTGGGTTTATGACCATAGGTAGGCCTGCTTGCATTTACACCCTTGTTCTTCAGAACATTAGTCTTAATATGACCTTGAATGTCTTCATGATCATATATGTTAGAAGGCACTTTCACCTTACTAAACTTTATGGGGACTGAAAGGTTTAGTGGCTGAATAGGGGCTTTGCCTTTCCTCTTGAATCTGCCAGCCCTGGAGTTACCTTTAAATCCTAATCCAGCCTTACCCTTCTGAGTGACAAATTCATCTATCAAGGGTAAGACAGATTTTGGCTTAGAGTAACTAGCCACTAAATCCCTTTCAATTCTAAGTCTGGCCTCCAGACTCTTCACTTGATCATTAGTATAATTAAATGTGCCCATCTGAATAATAGTTATATTCTTCAGCTTGGCAATTTCATTTAATTTTTGATCAAGGACTTTTTCTAATTCAGTTGTTGCAACCCTTAGTTCAGCAATTTCCTGAGCCTGAGTTTTAACTAGGTTCTTGCTTTTCTTAAGGGCCTGCAACAAGTCCCCATACTTGTCTATCAATTGATAGACATCTCCTTCAAATTCAGATGCATCTTCATCACTTGATGCAGATGTAGCTGATTCTTCACTTGTACTACAAACAGATGTACTGGAAGGACATTTTACCTCATTAGGACCAGACTGATTCTGGCATATGTCCTCTTCTGATCTTGTCATCAACCCCATGCATTGATGTTCATTGATGGAGTTTAGCAACTGCATAAACTCCTCTTCCTCAGATGCAGCATATAGTCCAATATATGCTTCAGCTTCAGATCCTGATTCTAAAGTTGACTGGTCTGACAGACTCTTATCTTTCTTTGCTACAAAGGATTTCTCCTTCTTGCCTTTCTGATAAGTCTTCTTCTTTTTTGAAGATTCCTTTCTCTTGTCAGGACAATCAGCCACTACATGTCCAGGCCTATTGCAACAATAACAGACAATCTTTGAAGTAGTGGCTTTGCTGGGTTTTGATCTGCTCTTCTCTTTCCTTGATGACCTTATCTTCTTATAATAGTCATCAACTTACTGTGATGGGGAAGGCCTAGACTTCCACTGCTTCTTCTTCAAGAACCTCTGGAATTGTCTTGTGAATGCAGCAAAATCTGCATCTGAATCACAGCTTTCAGAACCCTTGTTTGAACTTTCAGAACTATCTTCTGTAACTTCCTTAGGAGGAGATGGTGATTTCCTCCTATTCTTTCTAGTGGCTTCTGCATTGAATGCCACAGTCTTTTCTCTATGCTCTCCTCTTGAGTTTCTTTCCTCCTCCTTCCTCACCATAAGTTGCATTTCATAGGATAGCAACTTTCCAAACAGGGTTGGAGTAGATATCTCTGCCAATTTAGCCACTTCTCTTATGGCACAAATCTTTGTATCCCAATCCTTTGATAAGGATCTTAAGAATTTGTCATTTAGTTCATAGGTACTGAAGACTCTTCCATAGGATATTAGCTCATTCACAATTCTATAGAATTTCTTATAGCACTCAGTTATGCTATCAGATTTTCCTTGTCTAAAGCTTTCATACTCCTGATTTAGCATAGACTTCCTGTCTAGCCTTACTTCTTCAGATCCCTCCATATAGACAATCAATGTGTCCCACATTTCCTTGGAGGTCTTGCAGTGAATCAGATTCTGAAATGTTGAATCATCTATGGCACTCACAATAATGTTCTGAGATCTTTTATCCATGGTTGCCAAGATGATTTCATCCTTGGTCATTTCTGAATAACTCTTTGGAGTTTGGATATTTGCATCAAGAACTGATATCTTCATTGGAATGAAGGGGCCTTCCTGTACTGTGATGTAAATTCTTGGGTCAGATGCTTCCATAAACAGTCTGACTCTTTCTTTCCAAATTCCAAAAATTTCTTTCTTGCATATGGGTAATTTCATAGACCCTAGCTCCTTATGATTCTCTCCAGAACCCATCTTCTTGAATCTTGAATCTGCCTTTCAGATCTACCTCAGACTGTTAAGTCCTTTTTGAGCAACCTCCCTCTGATACCACTTGATAGTTTTACTTTCAAGACAACCTAAACACCTAGAGGGGGGGGGGGGGTGAATAGGTTCTACTTTTTTATAAAAACTTTTAGGCAGAATTAAATTCAATGGCTAACACAATAATCACAGCAATCACAGAAAATAAAACATCACAGATTGCACAATGATTTATAGTGGTTCCCTAAGGTCTGGGTACATCCACTTTCCCCCTTCACCTATCTAGCAGTATGCTAGATTCGGCCAAACTTCCACTAATCTCAGATCAACAGATCCTACAACTCAAAACCCAACTGGTTCCTACAACTCAGGCACAACAGCCCTACCTCAGCCTTGCCCCAAGGCCTACAACTCAGAGAAGACCCTTCTCCTACACTCAGGCAAACTGCCCTACCACTCAGAGTTCAACACTCCTACACTCAGCCTTTATAACACAGGCTTACAACTCAGATCTGTGTAAACAGATCCTACAGAAATATAGAAAAGATTATTTAACTGTCTTGCTTAAATTGAGAGAGAAAAGGCCAAGACAATTCTTGATCAGCTGATGAAATCAACTGTATCTGAGCTTTCTTCAAAGCTTCTTGAATATGAACTTAGCTGAGTTGATTTCCAAACAGCTTCTTGAGAATCTACTGGTGGTTTCTTTCTTCTTCTTCAAATTCTGGCTTGATCTCTCTCTATCCAGCACTTTGAATGATTCTTCTGAATTCTGATTAGAACTCTTCTTTGATCTTATCCTTAGATAGTCTTCTTTGATCTTCCGGAGAAGATCTTCTTAAGTGCCTAGCACTTTCTTGAAATGAATTGGATTGTAATCCTTCTCAACTTTTTGATTCTTATTAATGTTTTCAAAAGTTACTTTCTCCTTCTGAATCTGTCTATTTATAGACTTTCTTCATGGCAACCGGCTGATCCGGTTTCTAACCGTTTTCTGACAAGTCTGACAGCTTCAGTTAACCGGTGGCAACCCACAGCTGTCAAGTCTTCAAATAAGTCCTGTGCCTTAGTCTTGAACCACAAGTTGTCGAGACAATCTATCAGAAAGTGTCGAGACCATCTGTCTATCTGTGTCGACACAACTGACTTTGGTGTCGACACAGTCTTCAGTGATGTCGACTAAGTTGCCTTTGAGTCGACACAGCTTCTTCTGAAAATAACTTGGTCTTGACTCTTCAGTGTGTCGACACAGTCTTCAGTGATGTCGACTAAGTTGCCTTTGAGTTGACATAGCTTCTTCTGAAAATAACTTGGTCTTGACTCTTCAGTGTGTCGACACAAGTCCTGTGTGTCGACACAGTTGTTGTAGAATCATAACTTAGTAAGTGTCGACTTAGCCTTCAGGTGTCGACACAGTCTTCTTCTAACACTGCTATAATGTGTCGACTCAATCACAATGTGTCGACACATTCTGCTGGTGTAGACAAACTTGAGATCGACTATATTCTTCTGTGTCGACACATTTTGCTGGTGTCGACAAACTTGAGGTCGACTATATTCTTCTGTGTCGACACATTTTGCTGGTGTCGATAAACTTGAGGTCGACTATATTCTTCTGTGTCGACACAAATTCCCAGTGTTGTTGTAGACTAACTGCTATGTGTCGACACTGCTTCCCAGTGTTGTGTCGACCAATTTCTTCTATGTGTCGACACATCCTTCTCTGTGTCGACACTTGGACTTAGAATTTTTCTGCATACTTTATCAATTTCTTCACCTGTACATGTCAACTCAAAACAACATCAAATACACTTTGATATATATCATTGAGCTAGGTTGGGCTTCTTCAAATCAGGTACACATTTTCCAATGTACCCAACAATTAGAATTGAGGAGTAACAGAAAGTAACTTTCGCCACTTTACTACTTGAGTGAGAGGCTCAGCTATGGTGGGACGAGGTGGAACTACACCATTTGGAAGGCAAACAGTTGACGAGAGTCTCGATGGAAGAGTTCTCTCGGTTATTTCTAGCAAAACATCTGTCGATGTTTTCAGAGAATTGCTATGGAAATGGAGTTCCAATGGTTAACTCAAGGAGAGCATAGTGTTGATGACTATTTTCGTGAGTTTACGCATTTGGGACGTTATGCGGGTGCAATCTTCGCTGAAGAAGAGCGGAAGACCAGTCAGTTCTATTTGGGATTACGAGATGAGCTTCAAAATTTGCTCTCGAGTTATGTGATCAAGGGGTTTCAAGCCTTGGTCTGTATAGCTCGGTCTTTGGAGGCGGATATGAAAATAGTACAAGGCAAAGGGAACTTGGCTGTTACAAAGACGGAGTTAAAGCCGCCGCATTATGAGAAGTTTGGGTACCGAAGGAGATGGGGAAAGAAGTCCAAATTTGCTATACAATCTCCTTCAATGTCTGTTTTAGAGGTGTCTACTGGTTCAAACCCTCGTACTTGCTACACGTGTGACAAGCAAGGACGCTCGAGATTGTAGACTTGGTACTCCAAAAGTGGAAAGGAAGCTGGTTGCCTCCTATGCAGAAAAAGGGAAGGCTGTGGCAGAGTCTTCTGCATCGCAAGCGCAGCACCGAGTGTACACTCTTGGACAACAGGAGGCCATCAAGCAGGCTGATGTTGTCACAGGTACGAGTAGGTCATTGTTTTACTATATTCTTTATGTTGTAATTGTGCTCTATGTTTGCGCTGTACTCGTTATAATTGTGAGGTTATAGGTTTTGACCTTATAAGGGACTATCCAGCAAGAACACTGTTTGATACTGGTGCTTCACATACGTTTCTGTCTGAAGATTTTGTATTGCGAATCGGGGTGCCTATACGGACCACGACAGACAGTAGGAAGGTGTTATTACCGAACGGATGTATAATGAGTGCGGATAAGTCTTTTAGTGTTGAGGTAAAGATAGGGAGTCAGGATTTCATAATGGAAACATCAGCGTTGCCAATCTCTGTGTTTGATGTCATCTTTGGTATGGACTTGATTTCAGAGTTGCATGCCTGTATCGATTGCACTTCGAAAGAAGTTACACTGGGTAAGAGTACCGAACAAATGACTAAGTTCAATGGCATGCAAGGGACGTGTAGAATTTTGATATCTGCTCTCAAAGTCGTTAAAGCAGTTTGGAAGGGTGCAGAGCTATACTTCACACTCGTTGAGGCAGTGGAGCCGAAGGCTAGTGTAAGTGAGGTGTCGATTGTATCGGACTATGCTGATGTATTCCCAAAAGACCTTCCGGGGTTTCCTCCGCAAAGGGAAATCGACTTCACTATCGAACTGTTGCCCGGTGCGAAACCTATGGCCCACTGGCTTTATCGAGTAGCTCCAAAGGAAATTGCAGAACTAAAAGTTAAGTTGCAAGAATTGCTAGATCAAGTCTATAAACGCCCAAGTCAGTCACCTTGGTGCGCGCCGGTTCTCTTTGTGAAAAAGAAGGACGGTAGCTTGCGTCTATGTATTGATTACAGAGAACATAACAAGTTGGCCAAAAAGAACAAATATCTGATTCCACGGATCGATGATTTGTTTGATTAGTTAGTGGGCTTGACTGTATATTCCAAGTTGGATTTAAAATCAAGCTCTTATCAGTTGATAGTTCGTGAAAGTGATATACCTAAAACAACGTTTGGAACACGCTATTTTCACTTTGAGTTCACAGTAATTTCGTTTGGGCTATCAAATTCACCATCGATATTTATGGACTTGATGCATCAGACGTTTAGAGAATACCTGGATCTCTTTATGATCGTCTTTATTGACGATATCCTCATGTACTCCCAATCCGAAGAGGATCATGCAAATCACTTGCGTATAGTGTTACACACCCTGAGGAAAAACAAGCTCTACGCTAAGTTCTCAAAGTGCGAGTTTTGTCTATCGTCGGTGGCTTTCTTTGGCCATTTGGTTAGTGGAGAGGGCATAGCGGTGGATCCTTCAAAGAGAGCAGCTATACAAGAGTGGCCTGTTCTCTCTATAGTAGCAGAAGTCGGAAGATTGGACCTCCACACTCGGTGAAGAGTAATGTACTAACTGAGGTGCCTACACCTCCTCCTTCTACTAAAAAGATACGGTTGGTTGCTGAAGCCATATTCACATTAATTAATGCACCACCGGGAGGGAAAGTACAACCTCATACCCATGGGGTGGCCCAGGAGCCGGTTGACATACATGAGCATGTGGCAATGAGACAAGTGGTCCTGAAGCAAGTGGTCGCAAGGCGAGTAGCAAAAAATAAATTTAAACACGTGATGAGTTTTAACCCTCATATGTTTATGGGTACTGGAACCCTAATACAAGCCAAAGATGGGTTCTCAAGAATAAAGTTACCAATGATATCAATAGAAACACAGGAGTGGAATAAAGTCACTAAAGCTACCATCCCATTAAACAGAGAGGCGAGGCTATAGTGGGATGACTTGGAGCTGTACCAGTTTGATGGTAGGCTATTGATTGAGATCTTGATGGAGGAGTTTTTGAGACACTTTCTAGCGAGATATCTTCCATCTGCACAGTAGATTACAATGGAAAATCAATTCTAGAGGTTAACTCAGGGAGAGAGTTTGGTGGATGCCTACTTGCATGTGTTTTCATGGTTGGGGCAATATGCAGGATTTACATTTGCAGATGAGCAATGGATGACCAATCAGTTCTATGAAGGACTGCGAGATGATCTGAGGTTGCTTCTCTCAGGTCCGATGATGCAGGGTTTTCTAATATTGGTCAATACAACCTAATTTCTCGAGCATGATTTGAAGACAGTCCAAATTAAGAAGGACTTGGGTATGAAGAAACCAGAGTTCAAAGTATCGAACTCTTCAAAGACTGAGTACCGAAGATGGAATATAAAGTCCAAATCTTCGGGTCTATCTCCTTCTGTTGTGTCTGGAGAAACTTCTAGACGAGGCCCAATTATTTGTTATACTTATGGCAAGCCGGGACACATAGCCCACAATTGTTGGAGTGGCCCTCAAAAGATAAAGAAAAAGGCAGGAGCATATTATGTTGAGAAGGGAAAGGTAGTGGGATCAACTACATCCCATTATGCTCCAGCCTAGCCCAGAGTATATAATCTTGGAAAATAGGAGGACATAAAGCTAAGCGATGTGGTGACAGGTAGGCTCTATCCGCGTGCATCAAACACCAGTTAGGCAGCAATACATTCATTCTATCTGTCGATAGAAAAGAAGGCACTCTTATAGCATCTGTGCTGCCGATATCTAAGTTTGATGCGATATTTGGCATGGACTGTCTCTTAGAGCAACGTGATTGTATTGAATGCAACTCTAAGGAAGTCATACTGGGGAAAAATACCGAACACGAGACTAAGTTCACGGGCATGCGAGGATCGAGCAAGATATTGATGTCTGATCTCCAAGTAGTCAAGGCGGTTTAGAAGGTAGCAATATTATTTTTCACATATTTAGAGGCTGTAGAGTCGAAGCCCAATTTGAGTGATGTTCTTGTTGTGTCGGAGTTTGCGGATGTTTTACTAAGGATCTCTATGGGATTACACCACAGCGAGAGATTGACTTCATTATTGAGTTGGTGTTAGGTGCAAAACCTATGTTATGCTCACCGTACCATGTTGCGCTAAAGGAGATGATGGAACTGAAGGTTCTGTTGCATGTGTTGCTAGAGCACGGCTTTATACGTCCAAGTATGTCACCATGGAGAGCACCGATCCTCTTTGTAAAGAAGAAGGATGAAGGCTTGCATCTTTGCATTGATTATCGTGAACTGAATAAGCTGATAGAGAAGAGCAACTATCCTATTTTGTGAATCGATGATTTGTTTGATAAGCAGGTTGGATTGACTGTCTATTTGAAGTTGGATTTGAAGTCTGGCTATTGGCAGTTGAGAGTTCGGGAAAGTGATATTCCAAAGACAGCGTTTGGCACACGTTATGGGCATTATGAATTTACTGTGATGACTTTTGGGCTCACTAATACGCCATCAATGTTTATGGACTTGATGCACAGGACCGTTCCAGAGTATTTGGACATGTCTGTGATTGTCTTTATTGACGATATACTTGTATACTCTAAATCAGAAGAGGATCATACGAATCAGTTCTGCATACCTTGAGGAGGAATCGATTATATGCTAAGTTCTCTAAGTGTGAGTTTTGGCTATGTTCTGTGGCTTTTCTTGGTCATGTAGTTAGTGGAGAGGGAATTGCTGTGGATCCGACAAAGATAGTTGCGATACGAGAATGTCTTGAACTTGCTTTTATAGCGGAAGTCAGGAGTTTCATTAGACTTGCTGGCTATTATAGGCATTTCATAGAAAACTTTTTGAGTATTTCTTTACCTCTCACTACATTGAAAAAGAAGAATCCTAAGTTCGTTTGGATGCCAGAGTGTGTGCGAGCTTTTGAGGAAATAAAGATTCATCTAACCACAGCCCCTATGTTGTGCTGCCATGTGGAATAGAAGGCTTTGAAATCAATAGTGATGACACAGGGAGTGGCTTAGACTGCGTTCTTCAGCAATTTGGACCTGTGATTGCTTATGGCTCTCGCCAACAAAAAGTGTATGAGAGGAATTATCCGGTTCAAGACTTGGAATTGGTGGCCGTGATATTCTCTCTTAAGCTACGATGACATTATTTGTATGACACGAAGGTTAATATCTTTACGGACCATAAGAGCCTGAAATACTTTTTGCATTAGAAGGATTTGAATATGCGATAGCGGAGGTGGATGAGTTCCTTGGGGACTACACCTTTAAGATTCATTACACTACCGCGAAGGGAAATGTGGTTGCGGATGGATGATTCGCAAGACACCAACACGAGCAAATTGTTTACATATGCATGATGAGCATTTGATTCGTGAGTTGGAGGCTCTGGAAATCTCTTGTGTTAATGGGAGGACGAGCGTGGATGCATGTTCGAACAGGACGAAGATTCAATATGAACTTGCTGATAAAATTCAATAGGCATTGGAGCTTGACGAGAAAATGAAGCGCTATAAGGTGGAGATAGTGGATGGGTCAAATTCCCAATTCTTGTTGAATGACGGTCTTTTGTGGAAGGACGGTCGGCTGTGCGCCCCAAATGTTTGCAAACTGCAGGAGGAGTTGATGTACGAGGCATATTTTACCAAGTACTCAATCCACCCAGTGAGCACACAAATGTTTAAAGACATGAAGAAGTTATTCTGGTGGCAAGGGTTGAAGAAGGACATAACACATTATGTGGAAAAGTGCCAAAATTGAGTCCTAGTGAAGGATGGATGTCAAAAACCCGGTGGTTTCTTGAAATCGTTACCAATACCGAAATGGAAGTTTGATGATATATTTATGGATTTTGTGCATGGTTTGCCTAAATCGCAATGTGGGAACGATTCCATTTGGGTTATCGTGGACCGGTTGTCAAAAGTAGCACACTTCATTCCGAATTGAAGGGACTATTCAGTGGAAAAGTTAGCCAAACTTTATGTTGTGAACAAATTATACGATTGCACGGTGTGCCTCGTAACATCGTTAGTGACTGAGATGGGCATTTCACGTCAAATGATTGGAAGCTTATTCATCAATTATTGGGTACCAAGCTGAAATTCACCATGGCCTTTCATTCTCAGACGGATGGTCAGGCCGAGAGGGTAAATAGAATAATGGAAGATATGCTTCACATGTGCACCCTTGATTTCAGAAAGAGGTGGGAGGACCATCTCTTTATGATCGAATTTGCCTACAATAATAGCTACCAAGTAAGTATTCAAATGACATATTTTGAGGCCTTATATGGTAGAAAGTGTCGTACTCCGTTGGCTTGGGTAGAAACAAGTGAATGGAAGCTTTATAAACGTAAAGACGTCGAAGATGTGACTTCAACGATACATTTGATTTAAGAACGATTGCTAATTGCGCAAGATAGACAGGAAAAATACTACAATGCCAAGCAACGAAATGTGGAGTTTCTTATTGGCAATTAGGTTTATCTAAGATAAAATTGTTCAAGTGCGTATCTAGGATTTGACGTTTGAAAAAGCTGTGTCCAAGATACCTTAGACAATTTGAAATCGTTGAGCGGATTAGAGAAGCTGCTTATCGGCTGAATATTTCAGCTGAAATCAGTGGTTAGCACAATGCGTTTCATCTATTAGTGCTGCGGAAGACTGTGTGAGAGTCTATGCATGTGGTTGCTGCAGATCAAGTTCCAGTCAATAGTGGGTTGATAACGAATGTCAAGCCAATTCGAATCGAGTACACGGAGATCAAGCGGTTGCGAAACAAAGAGATTGGAATGGTAAACGTTCAATGGGAAAACTGTGGCCATGAGGAGCTATCATGAGAGTGCGAGCAGATCATGTGAGAAGAGTTCCCTATGATATTTCGTTGAGGTACATTTGATATGTTTTGTACTTGTGTTGTTTTTTATTAAGTGTGGATTTTGGGATGAAATATCTTAAAGGAGGGGAGAATTGTAATTCCGCAAATTTCCTGAAAATTACAAGTTGTTGGTCACTGGAGGTTACCTCCAGGTAGTAGAGCTAGCACTGGGAGCAGCCAGCTGATTTAAAAGACCAGCATCTTTGGTAGGTATCGTTCGACGTTAGTGTGATACCACACGATGATAGCCAATTAATTTTACCTTTGTCTCTAGCTGATACTGCCCGGCGGTAGCGATAATGCTAGTGGTAATGTGCCACATGTCGGATAAGGTTGAGGCGGTCTTTGAGCGACAGAGTGATACTGATTGGGCCAAGCAGCCACTGCTTGAACAATCGCGCGATAGTTGCAACGTTCCGTGCGGTGGTAGCCTTTGATAAGAGGTTAAGATGAGATTATTTTTTCATTTTCTCTCTTTATCTCTCTCTCTCTTGGATCCTAAGGTAGAAGAAGGGAAAAGATTGAAGAGCAAGGAAAATGTTGATCCAACCTTGAAGAAGAGCTGCTGTAAAGGTGTTCTTGTGTTCGTATTTGCGAGACGAAGTCAGATCTATGGAGAGGAAGGAGTGGTGTTCATTTCCATCCTGATCAAGTGAAAGATCGTGGATCTTAAACAATCGACAAGGGTAACGACCTTTTTCCTTGGACAAGTGAAGTCCTTATTTGGCATGTACATGAAAATCCTAACCAATTAGTGAAGAACGAGAGATTTAGAACAGGTTGATCGTTGTTATCTCCATTATAAAACTTGCATATAGAATCCAGTATCGAAGTATGAAATAGGCATATTGTGTGAAGCCCATTCATACAAGTTGGTCTGGATTGGTGATGATTGATTTTGCATGTTGGAGAAGACTTCGCAGTTAAACATGTAGTTTATAGAGTTATGGGGTCTGCAGGATGCTGCGGTGAGAGTACTGGAGTTAGTCTTTAGAAAAACACCCAAATTAGGGGAAGAAATGAGATTGTGTCCTCTACTGCATGGTAATAGAGATACCACTGGCGATAGGGATACCACATGTGATAGATCCCAGAGAGCTATGTTGTGAGGCCTGTCTCTTGGAGACTTGGGGCCAAATATTTGAGCAGGGAGCTTGAAGAGCCCAACTTTGGTTACCATGAGTGCCAACATTGAAAGATAACGTAGTTATGTATTTTGTGAATGGGAAAGGGGAGGCTAACCTGCATCTTGGTTTGTTGCGCCCGACAATTTGAGTAATGGGATATGGCTGAATTGTACCAAACCCTATTTCATTTTACTTGGAGTGAGGCATTGAGATGAATCTTGGAGATCGTCTTTGACTTTGTCGTTACCATAATAGTGAGTCTTAGGCTTCGGGCCAGAAAGACTAGTAATGCTCAAAGAATGTTGACCATCACTAATTACGATAGTGGGAACCTGGGTAATCCGGTACATTCATAATATTCCTTGAGTGCACAGGGAGTAAGGCCATATGTGCCTATGTCTGTGTTGAATGGTGCTTAATTGCACGTCTTGTTGCCAAAATTGATATATACTACTGTTTCTTGGGTAGGAGCACCACCGTCTCGAGTGAGGGGTGAGTTCGTTATAATTTGGTCAGGTAATATTGACTGTTGCCTTATTTTGCCACATCTTGGTGGGTCGTGCTTATGCAGGTGCTGGAGAGTCAAGTAGAAAGTAGCGTCCTGAAGTCTCTTATATTATGTTGGCTAGCCCTCAAAGGTCCAAAGATAAATCGTTTACTATTTTCATGTGTGGCCGACATGTGTGCCAAGGTACGGAATATACATTTGTGAAGAAAACAGTTATAAGGCCTTAAGGCCAAAACATTTTTTGTATTTTGAATATCATTACTATGTTTATATTGGTGGACATTCCCGTGTTTGGGTTCTAAGAAACTTTTAAATACTTCCTCTAGAATGCATTCTGATTTAGGATGCGTAAATGTTATGGTGTCAATGCGTAACTCTTTTAACTATCTGTGGAATTTGGCATGGAGCCCCACCCGACCTTCTGTTATATTTTATGTGACGGATGAGGGTGTTACAGGAGGAGAGATTTTTACCGGGAGCCTTCTGGTTGTCATCTCGAAAGCTCCAGTGCTCGAAATCCTCAAGAAGCTTAGATTAAAAAAGCTCTTGCCGAGATCTTCACGTGCATTTTCTTTTTGTCGCGCCTTCATTTAGGTCAACCCTTGGTGTGGAGTGCTTGAGAGGTTTGATTTTGGTGAATCTCAGGTAAGTGGTGGTTTTCTTCACTTGCTTGTTCCCCTATAAAGTTCTAAATCCTTTAATTTTTTATTCTTCCTTCTCCTTTTTCTATATATTTAGCAAATCAACTCTGCCCCAATGATCTAAGCATAATAATTAAAAATGCATTATTAGTAACTAGACTTATCCTTCTTATTTGTTGTTAGGACTAATGCAAGTTATTCAACCTGAGCCTAATTGCATCGTTTCTCTTTCTTGTGCTTAAATTTCTTTATTAAAATCTCTCTTAAAGCACGGTTTTGCTAATTGTTAGTTTATTATGTAACACAAGTCTTCATTCCTGAGTTTAGGGAGAATTTTATCCCTCCTAGGTCCTTCTAAATTTTCTCTAATACCCATTCTTGTTTTTGGAGCTAATATTATTGGGTATGAGAACTGTGTTGTACTTCACTGATTACATATTGCTCTTATTTTTCACTAGTTCACTGTCTTGTTGTTGTTGTTTCTCATTCTTATATATTTTATCTTCTGAAGGAAAATCACTTTATATATGATTTCAGATTCAAAACCATTTTAATTTTAAATCTTTCCTTTGAAATTCTCTGTATAATTTCTAGGATTCTGAACGGCTAATATTTGTCTTGAATGCATTTCCCTAACTATTCTATTGAATATGGTAGAGTAATAACTCTAGGAAAACCATAATTAATGCTGCCCGGAACGATTATATTCTTGAGAATATTGAGCATTAATTATTAGATAATTACCATCTAAATATAATAGAATTTGAAATCAAACTAATAGTCGAACTGAGAAACTGCAGAGAAAAATAGTCGAACAGAACCTGGAAGGAGTTAGTCGAACTCAGCAATGATTTCGTTGACCTGAACTCCAAGTTCGTCGAGCTATGAATTCTCCTTCATCGAGCTGAGCACCAAGATCGTCGACCAGAGCCTAGAGTTTGTCGATCTTAATTCTTCATATTCGTCGTCCTGAGCTCCAATTTCTTCGAGCTGAGCTTGGCTATCGTTGAGCTGAGATTGCAGAGTTAAAGAAAAATTTAGTCGACCGGAGCTCAGCTTTCGTCGAGCTCAACTCAAAGTTGGAACTCGGAGTTTGTCGAGCTGAGCTAGACTTTTGTCGAGCTGAGTTTGAGTATCGTCGAACTAAATTTCCTGAACTTGAAATCTTTAAAGGCAAAACCCTGGAAAATCATATGACCCTAGACTATACAAGATGGGTCAATCTAAGCATCCTAATAGTGATCCTAGCCCAAATCAGACCTAGGGTTCCAACAAAATCCCCTATTTTGGCCTGAGATTGGTGAGAGACAATTGTTAGGTCTAGATGCTTTGGAAAAGATAGACATTGTTGTGACACATATCTTTGAGAATCTTCGAGTGGTGCATGAGTTTGTAGTTAGGGAATTGGTTTCCTTGAATTTTTCTCCATTGTTAGTGTTAAAAAATTTAGGAAGGTCCATAAGTTGGATCCCGGGTATGCGAGGCCTTTCCAAATTTTTGAGCACATCAGAGTGCTTGCTTATAGTTGGCGTTTCTTGCTACTTACTCCAGTGTTCATGATTTGTTCTATGTGAGCCAGTTGTGAAAGTGCTTGCTTAGTGATCGTCATATCCTTAGCTCGGTATGCTAGTTATAGCCTAATCTTTCCCATGTCAAAGATCCTGTCAGTATTCTTGAGACACAAGATCAGTGCTGAAGAGGAAGACATTTCCTATGGTTAAAGTTCATTGGCCAAATCAGGATGTCGAGAGCGCAAACTGTGAATTGGAATCTACTATGAAGGAATCTCATCCTCATTTGTTCTCCCTAGTTTTCTTCATTGAGTATCTCTATCCAGCGAATTCTAATTTATGTCGTTATGTCATTTAAGTTTGTAATGCGTGTAACACCCCAAAAATCCCAAATCCCAAGTTTGTTGTTCAGGCTGGACAACACACCTTGGGACACGAGCATGTCCCAGGGCATGTCATGCTCTGTTTTCTCAGGTGTGAGTTTGGTCTCGAGAGAGCAATGAGTGAGGAACACGGCCCGGGACATGGTCGTGTCCCAGGGTGTGTCCTTCTCTGTGTCATCTCGAGAACTCAACGCCATGCAGTCGATGATCGTCGAGAGGTGACACGGCCAGGGACACGGGCGTGTCTGAGGTCGTGTCCTGCTCGGGTGGGTAACCGGGCGGAGTTGAGTGTGGCGCATGGCTTGTGACACGGGCGTGTCACAGGGTCGTGTTTGACACACGGCGAAGGAAACGGGCGTGTGCCCATGCCTATTCTTTTCAGGAATGCTAATCCCGTGTCAATTGAGGGACACACCCCTCCACACGGGCGTGTACTAAGTGACACGGGCGTGTCAGATAATTGACACGAGCGTGTCTAAGCCCATGTTATGGTCTGGGTGTGTCAAATTTGTGTACCGCTTAAAGTACACGGCCTGTGACACGGGCGTGTCACAGGCCGTGTCAGCCCAAATATTAGACTTTCAGAGTGGTTCTGAGCCGTTCATTTTCTGTGATGGGGATCCAATGGACCTGGGTGTTTCCTGGCTTGATAAGAACGGAAATGATGAGTTCTTTCTCATCATAAGCCTTAGCATTCTCTTTATAAAAAGAAGAGAGAAGGGAGAGCAAGGGAAGAGAGAAGGAAAGAACTCCAGCTACTGGTGGTTCTCCGGTGGTCCAAATCGTGAGCCGAAGCTAGCTCTGCAAAGGCATGGCCGTTGGGGTGAAGTTCATCCATCTCGATTTTGCTCTATGGCTCCGAAACATCTTCCTAGGGTAACAATCTCCTGCATGGACAAGTGAAGTCCTTCGTTTCTGCATATGCATGGAATCCACCACCAAAAGGTGGTAATTGAAGTGATTCCCTGGGGATGTTGTGTTTCATCCCTAGTTGTAGTAGAACCGAAAGTGAGTAGTATGGTTAAGCATACTGTGTGAAGCCCATCCGGACGGGTTTATCTGGATTGGTGATGCTTTATTTGCCATTCGGAGAAACTCCGAGGAAAGTGAGAGTTGATACTTGGTGTTCCAACTCTTGTGGCTGTAAGTGTCATTTTGTGTGAAGTTGGGCCGTGAGGCCGCAACTATGGATTGCTTGCATTGAACGGGCAAGGTGAAGCCGTACCCGCGTCAGTCAAGTCTTGAGTCTGATGACTTTGAGAAATGAGAAATGTTTGATCTGTACCCGCGTTTTGGTTGTCTACTCGTGGGGGTTCTTAAGGCCCCGACAGGATCACATAGCGAGAGTCACTAGCTTCCGTGCCATAGAGACTAGGAATGCTCATTTTGGACCGTCATGTCTAGGAACTCTGAACGGTTATGGGACCCTGTTTTTCCGGTACACCAATAATGTGCCCTGAGTGCACGGAATGCCTGGACATCGGCCTGGCATTTGTGATATGTATGAACCTGTGCAGTTGTGCACGTCCTTGGTGGCTTGTTATACATATGTGTTGTGTGATTTAAATATTTTGTAGGGAAGGAATTTCGCTACCCCATGCCAGGGGTAGGGTCATTATAATTTGTAAGTTAATTGCTTACGGTTGCCCTGTTTGCCACCGCTTGGTGAATTGTCTTTGCACAGGTAATGAAAGTCCAAGCGGCAAATAAAGGGCTGAAGTCCCTACTTTTGTTGCCGCTGCTAGCCCTCGAAGGCTATGTTTGTTTACTCTTGTTCATGTGTGGTTGGCCTGTGCACCGAAGTTTGTAAACCACACTATTGTTAAGAGAAACATGTAAGGCATTAAGGACAAACTTATTGTATACATTCCTATTCTGGTTTAGTGGACACTTCTTGTCATCCTTGAGTTCAAGTTTTCTTCCATAAAGCTTCCGCTAGCATGCTCTGTGTTTGGGTTCGATGATTTGTGATATGCCTGTTTGTAAAATATGGTGTGGGGCCCCGGCCGGACCCTCTATTATATTGTACGTAACGGGTAGAGGTGTTATAATTTGGTATCAGCACGTTTATCTTTCTCTTCCGAATTCGTGGTCAAATTCTTTTGAGGGGTGGCGAGCACGTGTAAGTGCAGTGCTGCCGTTATAACACAAATATTGAACTCAAGAATGTCCACTTAGGAATGTAAATATATGTTGAACCTACGTGTTCCCTTGTATATGTTTGCTATTTGATTGGTCGCTAAAGTGTGTTTCTACCCATATAGGTGACCAGAAGAGTTGCGGGTCTGTTAGAACCTCACAATTTTGTTGAAAGTGCGACACCAGCTGAGGTGCCCAAACCTCCTCCATCAGTTGAAACTGTTCGGATGATTACGGAGATAGTACTCATTGTGATGAATGCGCAACAGGCTGGGCAGGCTCAGACTGTAGTGGAGCTAGCCCATGCTGAGTTAAAGCAAGAACCGATGGCATTTGTGGTTGATCTTCGAACAGCAGATCAACAATTGAAGTGGTTCATGAGCTTCAATTCTCCCATGTTTACTGGGGAGGGTTCGCTAGCCCAAGCGGAGGATTGGCTCGCAAGGGTTAAGCGAGTCTTGACCACAATTTGAGTTGAGGAGGAACAGAAAGTCACTTTTGCCACTTTCCTACTTGAGGGAGATGCTCGGCTATGATGGGATGAGGTGGAACTGCACCACATGGCAGGCAGATAGTTGACAGGAGTCTTGATAGAAGAGTTCTCTCCGTTGTTTCTAGCAAAACATCTGTCGATACAGTAGAGAATTGCTATGGAAATGGAGTTCCAACAGTTAACTCAAGGAGAGCATAGTGTTGACGACTATCTTCATGAGTTTACGCATTTGGTACGTTATGCGGGTGCTATCTTCGCTGAAGAAGAGCAGAAGACCAGTCAGTTCTACTGGGGATTATGAGATGAGCTTTGATATTTGCTCTCGAGCTCTGTGATCCAGGGGTTTCAAGCCTTGGTATATACAGCTCGGTCTTTGGAGGCGGATATGAAAAGAGGAAAAGGCAAAGGGAACTTGGCTGTTACAAAGTCAGAGTTGCGTTCAGAGAAGTTTGGGTATTGAAGGAGATGGGGAAAGAAGTCCAAATCTGCTGGACAAACTCCTTCATTGGCTATTTCAGAGGTGTTTATTGGTTCAATCCATTGTACTTGCTACACGTGTGGCAAGCCAGGACGCTTGAGATTGTAGTCTTGGTCCTCCAAAAGTGGAAAGAAAATCAGATGCCTCCTATGCAGAAAAAGGGAAGGCTGTGGCAGAGTCTTCTACATCGCAAGCGCAACACCGAGTGTACAATCTTGGACAATAGGAGAACATCAAGCAGGCCGATGTTGTCACAGGTACGAGTAGGTCATAGTTTTACTATATCATTTATGTTGTAATTGTGCTATGTGTTTGCGATGTACTCATTATAATTGTGACATTATAGGTTTGATCCTAATAAGGGACTATCCAGAAAGAGCACTGTTTGATACAGGTACTTCACATTCGTTTCTATCTAAAGATTTTGTATTATGAATTGGGGTGACTATACGGACCATGACAGATAGTAGGAAGGTGTTATTATCAAACTGATGTATAATGAGCACGGATAAGTCTTGTTGTGTTGAGGTAAAGATAGGGAGTCGGGATTTCATAATGGAAACATCAGTGTTGCCAATCTCCGAGTTTGATATCATCTTTGGTATGGACTTGCTTTCAGAGCAGCATGCCTATATCAATTGCACTTCAAAAGAAGTTACACTAGGTCAGTGTACCGAACAAACGACTAAGTTCAATGGCATGCAAGGGACGAGTAGAATTTTTATATCTGCTCTCCAAGTCGTTAAAGTAGCTCAGTAGGGTGCGGAGCTATACTTCACACTCGTTGAGGCAGTCGAGGCGAAGGCCAGTGTAAGTGAGGTGCCGATTGTATCGGACTATGCTGTTGTATTCCCAAAAGACCTTCCGGGGTTGCCTTCGCAAAGGGAAATCAACTTCACTATCGAGCTGGTCCCCGGTGTGAATCCTGTGGCCCGCTTGCCTTATCGAGTAGCGCCCAAGGAAATTGCAGAACTAAAAGTTCAGTTGCAAGAATTGCTAGAGCAAGGCTATATATGCCCAAGTCAGTCACCTTGGTGCGCGACGGTTCTCTTTGTGAAAAAGAAGGACGGTAGCATGCGTCTATGTATTGATTACAGAGAACTGAACAAGTTGACCGAAAAGAACAAATATCCGATTCCACGTATCGATGATTTGTTTGATCAGTTAGTGGGCTCGACTATATATTCCAAGTTGGATTTAAAATCAGGCTATTATTAGTTTAGAGTTCGTGAAAGTGACATACCTAAAACAACATTTGGATCATGCTCTGGTCACTTTGAGTTCACAATAATGTCGTTTGGGCTATCAAATGCACCATTTGTATTTATGGACTTGATGAATCAGACGTTTAGAGAATACCTTGATCTCTTTGTGATCGTCTTTATTGACGATATCCTCATATACTCTAAATCCAAAGAGGATCATGCAAATCACTTGGGGATAGTGTTGCACACCCTGAGGAAGAACAAGCTCTACGCCAAGTTCTCTAAATGCGAGTTTTGGCTGTCGTCTGTGGCTTTCCTTGGCCATGTGGTTAGTGGAGAGGGCATAGCGGTGGATCCTTCGAAGATAGCTGCTATACAAGAGTGGCCTGTTCTCTCTACAGTAGCAGAAGTCTGAAGTTTCCTTTGGCTTGCGGGCTACTACAGTCGCTTTGTAGAGAATTTCTCAAGGATAGCCTTGCCTCTCACTACGCTGACGAGGAAAGATCAGAAGTTCGTTTGGACGCCTGAGTGTGCACGAGCTTTTGAAGAGCTAAAGTGTCGTTTGACCATGGCGCCAATCTTGACATCTCCATATGGTCTGGATGGTTTTGAGATGTATAGTGATGCATCAGGGAGCGGCTTAGTCTGCATTCTCCTATAATTTGGGAAAGTGATAGCATATGGCTCACGCTAGTTGAAAGTGCACGAACGGAATTACCCCATCCATGATTTGGAGTTGGCGGCGATAATATTAGCACTTAAACTGTGGCGTCATTATCTTTATGGCGTGAAAGTTGATATATTCACGGATCATAAGAGCCTTAAGTATCTACTGGATTAGAAATAGCTGAACATGCGGCAGAGAAGGTGGATGGAATTTCTTGGTGACTACACCTTCCAGATTCATTACACTCCCAGTAAAGGGAATGTAGTTGCGGATGCCTTGAGTCGGAGAACTCCGGCAAGAGAGAATTGGTTGCTACAACATCACAAAAGGTTAATTCGAGAACAAGAAGCATTAGATATCTCTTGTGTTGACAAGAACACCCTGCTAATGCGTGCTTGAACTAGACAGCGGTACAGTGTGACCTGGCAGATAGAGTTCAGCAAGCAAGAACACTTGATGAAAGTTTACAATGATACGCAGCAGAATGTACAGATGCTCAGTTTTCATTTAGTGACGGCCTTGTTCGGAAGGACGGTCACTTTTGTGTCCTAGATAGGGGTAAACTGCAGGAAGAAGTGATGTATAAAGCCCACTTCATAAGGTATTCGATTCACCCCGGGAGCACGAAAATGTATAAGGATCTGAAGAAAATTTTCTGGTGGCCTGGGATTAAGAAGGACATAGTGCATTACGTGGCAAAATGTCAAACATGTGCCTTAGTAAAGGATGAATGCAAAAAACCGAGAGGTTTTCTTAAGTCACTGTCTATCCCTGTGTGGAAATTTGATGATATTTCCATGGATTTCGTGCATGGGCTGCCGAGATCACAGCGTGGGAATGATGTGGTTTGGGCGATTGTGGACCAGTTAACTAAGGTGTCGCATTTCATCCCAAACCGAAAGGACGATCCAGTTAAAAAGTTGGCAAAGATGTATGTGGATACGATTGTACGATTGCACAGAGTGCCCCGTAGTATCATCAGTAATCGAGATGGGCGTTTTACTTTGGGTGATTGGAGATTTGTCCACCAACTATTGGTTACAAAATTACATTTCAGCATGGCCTTTCATCCTCAGACGGATGGTCGGACTGAAAGGACCAACAGAACGTTGGCGGATATGCTCCGAATGTGTGCGTTAGATTTCTGGAAGAGTTGGGAAGATCATCTCTTTATGATTGAGTTCGCCTACAACAAATGTTACCAGGCTAGTATTCAGATGGCGCCCTTTGAGGCTTTATATGGTAGGAAGTGTCGTATGCTGTTGTCTTGGGCGGAGATTGGTGAAACAAAGTTATACAGACGAAAGGAGGTGGATGATGCCAACTCAGTTATACGATTGATACGTGAAAGGATGTTGGTGGCGCAAGATAGGCAGGCTAAGTATTTCAACGCCAAGCACTGAAACGTGGAGTTTGCGGTGGGCGATTGGGTATACTTGAAGATTAAACCCTTTAAAGGTGTGTCCAGGATACGACGGCTGAAAAAGCTGAGCCCTAGGTATCTGGTACCGTTTGAAGTGGTAGAGCGTGTTGGTGAAGCTGCCAATCGGTTAGCACTGTCGCAGGAGCTGCGTGATTTGATGTGTATCATGTCTCGGTGTTGCGAAAAGCGGTGACAGAGACATTAAAGGTGATTGATACAAATCAAATATCAGTCGGTAATGGGCTAACAACGAAGGTTAGACCCATTCAGATCGAAGATAGAGCGGAAAAATAGTTACGAAACAATATAATTGGGATGGTCAAAGTCTGGTGGGACAATTATGGCCGTGAAGAGCTATTATGGGAGCGGGAGCAGATCATGCGAGCTGAGTTTCACGAATTATTTGTTTGAACTGTTGTATTGTGCATCTTTTGTTGTAACAAACATTTGGAGTTATAACTTTATGTTTGGTGAATTTCCTTACTATGTGCAAATTTCGGGGATAAATTTATTATAAGGAGGAGGGGGTTGTAATATCCCAAAAATCCTAAATCCCAAGTTTGAAGTTCAGGCTGGACAACACGGCCTGGGACATGGGCGTATCCCAGGGCGTGTCATGCTCTGTTTTCTCGGGTGTGAGTTTGGCCTTGAGAGAGAGTTGAGTGAGGCATACGGCATGGGACACAGGCGTGTCCCAGGGCGTGTCCTTCTCTGTATTGTCTCGAGCACTCAACGCCATGCAGTCGACGATCGTCGAGAGGTGACACGGTCAGGGACACGGGCATGTCCGTGGCCGTGTCCTGCTCGGGTGGGTAATGAGGAGGCGTTAGGTGTGGCACACGGCCTGTGACATGAGCGTGTCACAGGGGCGTGTTTGACACACGACAAAGGACACGGGCGTGTGCCCCAACCGTATTCTTTTCGAGAATGTTGATCCTGTGTCAATTGAGGGACACACCCCTCGACACGGGCATGTATTAAGTGACACGGGCATGTCAGGTGATTGACACAGACATGTCTAATCACGTGTTCTTGTATAGGTGAGTTAGTTTGTGTAATGCTTAAAGTATTCGTCCTGTTACACGAGCGTGTCACAGGCCGTGTCAGCCCAAATATTACACATTCAGAACAGTTCTGAGCCGTTCATTTTCTTTGATGGGGATCCAAAGGACCTTGGTGTTTCCTGGCTAGATAAGAAAAAAAAATGATGAGTTCTTTCTTATCATAAGCCTTAGCATTCTCTTTCTAAAAAGAAGAGAGAAGGGAGAGCAAGGGAAGAGAGAAGGAAAGAACTCCAGCTGTTGGTGGTGCTCCGGTGGTCCAAATCGTGAGCCAAAGCTAGCTCTGCGAAGGCAAGGCCATTGCGGTGAAGTTCATCCATCTCAATTTTGCTCTATGGCTCCGAAACGTCTTCCTAGGGTAACGATCTCCTGCTTGGACAAGTGAAGTCCTTTGTTTCTACATATGCATGGAATCCTCCACCAAAAAGTGGAAATCAAAGTGATTCCCTGGGGATGTTGTGTTTTATCCCTAGTTGTAGTCGAACCGTAAGTGAGTAGTATGGTTAAGCATGCTTTGTGAAGCCCATCCGGATGGGTTGGTCTGGATTGGTGATGCTTTGTTTGCCATTCGGATAAACTCCGAGGAAAGTTAGAGTTGATACTTGGTGCTCCAACTCTTGTGGCTGTCAGTGCCATTTTGTGTGAAGTTGGGTCGTGAGGCCGCAACTTTGGATTGCTTGTGTTGAATGGACAAGGTGAAGCCGTACCCGCATCAGTCCAGTCTTGAGTCTGATGACTTTGATCAACGGTAAATGGTGGATCTGTACCCGCATTATGGTTGTATACCCGTGGGGGTACTTAAGGACCCGGTAGGATCACATAGCGAGAGTCTCTAGCTTGCATTCCATAGAGAGTAGGAATGTTCATTTTGGACCGTCATGTGTGGGACCTCTGAATTGTGGTGGGACCCTGTTTTTCCAGTACCCCAATAATGTGCCCTGAGTGCACGAAACGTCGGGCCGTCGGGCTGGCGTTTCTGATATGTATGAACCTGTGCAGTGTTGCACGTCCTTGGTGGCTTGCTATACATATGTGATGTGTGATTTAAATGCTTTTCAGGGAAGGAATTCCGCTCCCCCATGCCAAGGGCAGGGTCGTTATTATTGGTCAGTTAATTGCTGACCGTTGCCCTATTTGCCACCGCTCGGTGGATTGTCTTTGCCTAGGTAATGAAGGTCCAAGCGGGAAATAAAGGGCAGAAGTCCCTGCTGTTGCTAGCCCATGAAGGCTATGTTTGTTTACTCTTGTTCATGTGTGGCCGGCCTGTGCTCCGAAGTATGTAAACCACACTATTTTTTAGAGAAACCTGTAAGGCCTTAAGGCCAAACTTATTGTATACATTCCTGTTCTGGTTTAGCGGACACTTCTTGTTATCCTTGAGTTCAAGTTTTCTACCATGAAACTTCTGCTAGCATGCTCTGTGTTTGTGTTCGATGGTTTGTGATATTATTTAGTAGCTTCTCCGCATGTTTGTAAAATATGGTGTGGGGCCCCGGCCGGACCCTCTTTTATATTGCACGTAACGGGTAGAGGTGTTACAATGCGCCTTAAGTTTCAGGTCGAAATTTCTTTTTAGGGGGGTGAATGTAACTCCCCCAAATTTTTGAAAATTAATATTTAATCTTCTAACATATGTTTTAGTTGACATTAGGGAATTACGTTTACATAGGGATAACACTGCGCCTTCGTTAGTGTGCTTTCATGTCCATTTGGTCTAGTTGACCGAATTTTGAACTTGTCGAAATTTAGATTTTAGACTATAGAAAATTAGATTAAATAATTTTGATAATGATCCTATCATTTCGTTGTGATCTGAGTTATGTTTGAATCCCGACGAATTTCCAAAGATTTAAAGTATTATTGTTTGTCGTTAACTTCAGAATTTGTAGCTCGAGAGCAGCTCGTCGAACTCTAATTTCAACTTTGCCATTGAATTTGTAGCACCGACGGTTGCCTTTGGTGTAATTTTTCATTAGAATCAGAGTGAGTTTAGTCGTTTTCAACCAAATAAGGGGCTAAGCATTAAATTTCACATACAAAGAATTATAATAATAAATTCTTTTAAAAATTGAGCCCTGAATTTTAAAGTCATTTCTCTGCTAGTTGTCTTTTTTTTATTTCATATCCTCTTTCCCAAGGAAAATCACTATCTTCATGATATCTTCTTTCTCTCTTCTTTCCTCGGAGGGTATTCGAGAGAGTGGAGGTGTAATGCCCCAAAAGTTTTGAAAATAATAGGTAGTTTGTCACTGGAGGTTACCGATAGACGGTAGAGGTAGCACTAGCAGTAGCCAACTGATTTAACCGACAAGCATCTCTGGTATGTATCACACGGTGGTAGTGTGATACCGAGCGGGAATAGCCAATTAATTCGACCATTGTCTCTAGCTGGTGTCGCCTGGCGGTAGAGATAATGATGGCAGTAATGTGCCACGAGTCAGATAAGGTTGAGGTGGTCTTTGAGCTGCAGAGCAGTGCCAATTAGGCAAAACCACCACCGTTTGAACTATCATGAGGCGGTAGCAAGGTGTCATGTGGAGGTAGCCTTTGATAAGAGATTGATGTTAGATTATTTTCTCATTTTCTCTCTTTCTCTCTCTCTCTTTGATCCTGAGGTAGAAGAAGGGGAAAGATAGAAGAGCAAGGGTGATAGTTATACTTTCAAGACCACCTAAATACCTAGAGGGGGGTGTGAATAGGTTCTAATGCTTGTTTTAACTTAAGGCAGATTATAATTACTGACTATAAGAGAATTCAGCAAACAATGCAGCAAACACAACACATCAATCACAAATATGCACACACCACAGATTGCATATAGATTTATAGTGGTTCCCCAAGGTCTGGGTACATCCACTTTCCCCCTTCACCTATCTAACAGTGTGCTAGATTCGGCCTAACTTCCTTCTTTATCTCAGATCCTCAGATCCTACAACTCAGAATCCTGAAAGATTTCTACAACTCAGAACCCTATAAGGTTCCTACAGCTCAGGCTAACCAGCCCTACCTCAGCCTTACATCAAGGCCTGCAACTCAGAGAAAACCTTCTCCTACAACTCAGGCATAAACAGCCCTACCATTCAGAGAATACCTCTCCTACACTCAGCCTTTATAATCTAGGCTTACAACTCAGATCTATACAAATAGATCCTACAGAAATTGAAATTGAAGTTATTTAATATCTTGCCCCAGTTGAGAGAGAAGGGACAAGACTGATCTTGATCAGCTTCTTGCAAAAACCTGATGGATGAAATCAACTAGATCTTAGCTTTCTTCAAAGCTTCTTGAATCTGAACTTAAGAAACCTGTGATAGCTTCCTTCTTGTCTTCAAATGGCTGGATCTCTCTCTATTCACAACCTTTGATAATACTTCTGAATTCTTGGATGAATTCAACTTAGACTGAATCTGAGTGAGTGTTCACTTCAGAAAGTCTTCTTAGATCTTCTCACGAAGATCTTCTCCTGTGCCTTGCACTTTCTTGATTTGAGATCTTGTCTCACAACAATGATAACTCAGTTTGTTTCTTTTTCTGAATTCTTATTATTATGTTTCTTCTTCTGAATCTGTCTATTTATAGACTTCATCCTTGGTAACCGACTGATTCGTTTTCTAACAAACTTCTGACAAGTCTGACAGCTTCAGTAAACCGGTTGTAACCCACAGCTGTCAAGTCTTCAAACAGATCTTGTGCCTTTGTCTTTGTCAGCAAAGCGTTGAGACTGTCTGTTAGAAAGTGTCGAGACCAACTGTCAATATATGTCGACATAAGTGACCTAGGTGTCGACATAGCCTTTGATGATGTCGATATGTCTGCCTTTATGTCGACTCAGCTTCTAGATACTGCATCTAGAGAATGTGTCGACACAGAGTATTTGTGTCGACACAAACACTTCAACATTCTTCAGCAACTAACTTGGTCTAAACTTTGCAGTGTGTCGACACAAGTCCTGTGTGTCTACACAGTTGATGTAGACTCAAAATATAGTGTGCGTCGACTCTGTCTGTGTATGTCGACTCAGTTTTCTGGTGTCGACACACGTGTTGTCGATTAGCAATCCTGTGTGTCGACATATCCTCTCAGTGTCGACACAGTTGATGTCGACTAAACTTCTGTGAGTCGATACTACTTCCCGGTGTCGACACAAATATTGTCGACTCTTTTTCTCTGTGTCGACACAGCCTTCTTCAAGTGTCGACACAATTATTCTGAAGTGTCGACAGAGCTTCTTCTGGTGTCGACACATGGACTTAGAATATTTTTCCTATATTTTAGTACATTCTTAACCTGCACATGTCAACTCAAAATAACTTCAAATACACCTTGATGTATATCATTGAGCTAAGTTAGGCTTCTTCAAATCAGGTACATATTTTATAATGTACCCAACAATCTCCCCCTATTTGGAGAAGTCATAACCCTTTTAGCTAATGATATACACAATTTATGAAAATTTAATATGGTGATATACAAGAGCATAATACAACAGGAATCTTTTATAAACAAAATATTAACCACAGATCCATCACAGAATAAAGATGAACATAAAGAAATGATTACAGAACAAGGTTTGTTTATTCATTTAGAAATGTTTGTTACAGCTTGTTTACATTGATAGGATTAACAAACAAAACATTACAAAACATTTGAAAGAACTGATAAACTAAAACTAAGACTGATCAGGCTCCTGGATGACAATTCCTTTTCCTGATTGAATCTGAGCCTTCACAGTAGGTTCAGCAACATCAGCAGGCTTTTTGCCTTTCAGTTCAGCTTTCTTTTGAGCTTCCTCCTTGAGCCTTTGCCTTTCAAAGTAATGAAAGGGCTTGGGAAAATACTTGCTCGGCTCTTGAGCATCCGGTGGTAGCCTCCCCATCTTAGCCTTCCTTCTAAACTGTACTATGGCCTCCTGTCTGGCCTCATACTTTTGCCATTCAATTTCATTATACCACTTTCCTCTTTCATGCATTTGATCCTTCACAGCCTTCCAGGCAGTTAGAATAATGTTTCTTGAGGTGGGGCTCCACTACTCAAAATCATGTCTTTGTTCAGCTTGCTCTCTAAATCTCTTCTTGGATAATTGAGCATCTTGTTGATCTTTCAAATTTGCTCCTGGCTGATCTACTTTTTCAGTAATAACATTTGTAACCTCCTGTGGAGGACTGTACATTGCCTATACTTGCTGATGAATCATTTCAAAATCAGCAGGGGGGTATATGACTTGGGCAACCTCAGGTTGATTGCCTTCAAGTAGACCTTGTTGTATTCCTGACTCAGCAACTGCATCATCATCACACAATGGTGGATATCCCAATGTGGCTCTGATACTGTTGGTAACCCACTTGGCATGTTCTGAGCCAGTATTGATAAGTACCTCTCCCCCTTTAGGACTTCTCTAGCAATATGATCCCTTAGATCATCCTTCTGAAACCTTATTTGTCCATCAAGAAAATTCACACCCTCTTTAAAGAATGATTTCAATTTGAGAAGCTTGTCAGATATTTCTTTCAAAATCAGCAATATGATTCCTTGTTTCAATGCAATGTCATCCACCTTAGTAAGGATAGTTTGCTGTTGTTGAGCTAGAAAAACCACAGCATTACCTCCCTTGTGGAAGCAATCTGTCATCTCCTTTTTATTCAGATTTACCTCAAATCTGATTGACTTGATGTCTTGGGGAAGATCAAACTGAAGTGACTTATTACTTTCATCTACATACTTTTCCAAGGCTCTCCTTTTCTCATCCATCTTCACTAGCAAATTCACCATGAACTTATTGTAATCAAAGGCAATAGGAGATTGGTGACTTGCAGTCTGGAGAGTTTGCTTATAGCTTTGACTTCTTCTCTTGAAGACCATGAGCTTTCTTTTCTTTGCCTCCCTGGCTTCTTCTGCCTCAGATTCTGAAGAATTGTCAATCTGAACTCTTTCTTGAGGAGATGGAGGAATTTCTTTCTCAGTATCTTATTGTTCTTCCTCAACATTTACTTGCTCCCCCTCAACAATACCTTTCTCCTCCTCAACCCTTAGGGTGTCATCCTTATCACCTGCCTGTCCAATGTCATGAAACAATTCTTCTAGAGTGTATTCCTTTTGTGCTGGTGCAGGTGATGAGTCATCAAGGCTAGCAGTATTCAAATCTTCTGATAAGTGGACTCTTTCTTCCACTTGTACTTGTTCAGAAATTGACTCCCCCTACAACTGTTCAGGATTAGAAATGTGCTGGGCAGGAGAATGAACTGGCTCCCCCTGCACCTGTGCAAGTATTGGTTCTTCCTGTACTTGAGTAGACCCAGTCTGGTCCTCAGCCTGTTCTGTAACTTGTTCTCCTTGAAGTTGTTCAGTGCCAAGAACATGTCCTAGTGATGTCTCAGTAGTGTCTTGCCTGTCCACATCAGGCATCTCTTTGGACAGAACCCTATCCCACCTGGAGAATAATTTAATGTCCATTTTCCTCATGTGATTGATTTTGGACCCAGGAATTTGTTGCATGACCTCTGGAATGAGTCCATCAAGGTATAGACTCATAATTCTAGCCAAATTTGGCTTCTTCATTACTTCTTTGATTTTATCAAACACAACTATAGACCAGTCTGTGTTAATCTTGTAAAGTATCCTTGTCATGAGAGTGAACATTATGGCAGATATCCTATCATGGCCTCCTGGTTTACATAGAATTACTTTTCCTACTATCTCAGATAGGAACTTTCCCTGTTGATTCATTCCCTTTCGATTGATGGCTGCTCCAATCTTTATGGTTGGATCCAATCCACACCACTGGAGAGCCTCTCTTATCTTTGAGGCTGGGACCTCTTCTTCATCTTGGATGCTAGGTAGTCGAAGAATCTTTCTTATACTTTTTAAAGTAATTTTAATCTTAGTCCCATAAACCGTATATTTTATCTTGAGACCAGTTGAATCAAAAGTTGCAGCAGTATAGAACTCGACAACTTCTTTCTTCCAAATCTTTGAAGGTTCAGAAACAAGGTATTCCAATCCATTATCAGCAAGAAGAGAAATCACCTGTTTGATTTCTGGCGTAGCATTGTCGAATGCAGCCCTAACCAACTCATATCCCTCATTGATGTTGTCTTCAACCTTTGGCACCATTGGAAAGATGAGAAAGCTTGAGAGAAGAGAAGAGAGATTGTCAACACAGGGTTTTAGTCTCGAAAACCTTGGTGAGCGTATCAATAGAATATGCTCTTGACCTATTTATACTCTTCTAATCAAAGAAGGTCAAAAGGCGGGCAAAAACTGTCTAAATGTGTCGAAACTGTTTGAATGTGTCGACACAAACTTCTATTTTCTCGACATCAATGTAGACTACTTTGTGTTGACATCAACTGATGATATGTCGATACGGGAGATACTTAGTAGTGCATCAAAAATTATGCGTCGACTCTTAGTATAAGAGTCGACACAAAATCTGTAAGTGTCAACACCATTATACTGGTTGTGTCGACACTACTTTTCTGGATGAGATGACTCATGACCCCTAGGTGTCGACACATTTTCTTATGTGTCGACACAATTTCCCTAACTAGTCGACATGACTTCTCTGTGTCGACACTTTAGCACTGAATGTGTCGACACCATTTTACTTAGTTAATTTTATGGTAAATTAACCTATGGCCAGCATTCCTAATTCAATTTTAAATTTATTGAATTTAGTTTCATCCAGTGGCTTAGTAAACACATCTGTAATTTGATAATCTATTTTAACAAATTCCAATGAGATCTCCTCTTTTTCTACATGTTCTCTAAGAAAATGGTATTTAATCTCTATGTGCTTAGCTCTACTATGAGAAACAGGATTGTTTGCAATAGATATAACACTCTTAGAATCACACAATAAAGATGTTCTACTTACTTGAATACCATAGTCCTTTAGCTGATGTTGAATCCACAATAGCTGTGCACAGCAGCTTCCTGCAGCCACATATTCAGACTCAGCAGTGGATATTGCCACACTAGTCTGCTTCTTACTGCTCCAGGATATCAACCTTCCTCCCAAGAATTGACATGTACCTGTAGTACTCTTTCTATCTTCTCTACAGCCTGCAAAATCTGCATCTGAATAACCTATTAGTTGAAAATCTCCATTCCTAGGGTACCAAAGGCCTAGATTAGGTGTGCCCTTTAGATATCTCAAAATTCTCTTAACAACAGAGTAATGAGATTCTTTAGGGCATGCCTGGTACCTAGCACAGACACATGTAGCATACATAATATCTGGTCTACTAGCTGTGAGGTATAATAGAGAACCAATTATTCCTCTATACAAAGACTCATCTACAGGCTTACCTGCATCATCTTTGCATATAGTCATACTTGTTCCCATAGGAGTTTTCATGGTAGAGGATGATTCAATACCATATTTCTTGATTAACTCTTTGGTGAACTTAGACTGGGATATGGACAAGCCATCATCAGTCTGTCTCACTTGGAGTCCCAAGAAGAACTTAAGTTCCCCCATACTACTCATTTCAAACATCCCTTGTATAAGTTTGGCAAACTTCTTGCAAAGGTTGTTCTTTGTAGACCCAAAAATTATGTCATCTACATAGATTTGGACTAAGATTATCTTGCCTTTAGATTCCCTTAGGAATAGAGTTTTGTCTATTTTACCTCTTGAGAATTTGTTCTCAATAAGGAAAGTAGACAGGGTTTCATACCAAGCCCTTGGGGCTTGCTTTAACCCATATGAAGCTTTCCTAAGTCTAAAAACATAACCAGGTTTAAGAGAATCTACAAAACCTGATGACTGCTCCACATAGACTTCTTCTTTTAAATCTCCATTCAGAAATGCTGACTTCATATCCATTTGGTATACCTTGAAGCCTTGGTATGCAGCATAGGCAAGGAACATTCTGATTGCCTCCAGTCTTGCTATTGGGGCAAATATTTGAGCAAAGTAAATCCCTTTTTCCTGCCTGTATCCTTTAGCAACCAATCTTGCTTTATTCTTCACAATTACTCCACTCTCATCCAACTTGTTCCTATAGATCCACTTTGTGCCAATGATGTTGTGGTCTCTTGGTTTAGGAACTAACTCCCAGACTTTGCACCTTCTGAATTGATTAAACCCTCTTGCATAGCATTAATCCAGTGTTGGTCTTGGATGGCTTCTTCAAATTTCTTAGGCTCCAATTGAGATAGAAAACTTGATTGCAGGACTGTGCTCAGATTTCTGCTTCTAGTCTGCACTCCTTGTCTTGGATCACCTATAATTTGATTTGCTGGATGGTCTTTTAGATGTCTTGTAGCTGGAGGAAGATTTCCTTCAGGTTGAATGTCTCCAGCTCCTTCATTATGTTGCACCTCTTGGTTGTCATCAGCTTCTATTGAGTCTTGTACTCCCCCTGGACAGTAGCCTTCATTTTCCAATACTTCATCTGAATTTGATGCTTCTGCAATTGAAAGCTTGTCCATCCTTTTGCTTATACCTGATGGATTATTTGATCTACAAGGCAACTCACAATTGATTAAACTTGATTCATCAAATACAACATGTACAGATTATTCTACAACTTGAGTAGTCAAGTTGTAGACTCTATAAGCCTTACTATTGATGTTGTACCCAACAAATATCCCATCTTGGGATTTGGCAGCAAACTTAGTTAGATAAGACTTGCCATTATTAAGTATATAGCACTTGCAACCAAAGATCCTAAAGTAGGATAGATTTGGTTTTCTACCTTTCATAATTTCATAGGGAGTCTTTTTGTGGCTCTTGGTGATAGAAGCCCTATTGATCACATGACATGCAGTGTTTACTGCCTCAGCCCAGAAATATTCTGGAAGAGAAGTGTCACTCAATAGAGTTCTACCAGCTTCAATCAATGTCCTATTCTTTCTTTCAGCAATACCATTTTGCTGTGGTGTTCTAGGTGAGGAGAATTCTTGGAAAATCCCAAAGTCTTCACATAATTTTTTCATACTTTCAGATTGAAATTCAGTGCCATGGTCACTTCTGATTTTGACCACTGTACTATTCAGTTCATTCTGAATTTGTTTTACAAAACTAAGTAAGACACTTGGGGTTTCTGATTTTTGTCTCAAAAAGAACACCCATGTATATCTAGAATAGTCATCTACAACCACAAAAGTGTAGACCTTCCTACCTAGACTATGAACTGGCATAGAACCAAAAATATTCATATGTAAGAGGTATAAACACCTCACTGAATCCTTGTTTTTAAGTCTATGAAAGGAGGATTTTGTCTGTTTGCCCTTTTGACAAGCTGAGCATATCCCTTCATTTATACACTTAACTTTAGGACCATTCCTCACTAACTCTTTGCTAAAGAGTTGGCCAATTGTCTTGTAGTTAAGATGGGCCAGCCTCTTGTGCCATTTAACACAATGAGATGCATTATCATCAGCTACAAGACAGATAGGAGAAACCTTGTTCTCACTTACAAAATCAAGACAATAAACATTTCTCTTTCTATATCCAGTCAATATGACCTTTTGATCACATGATGTTTTGATATGACATCCATCCTTAACAAATGAAATGTCATATCCAAGATCACTCAGCTGACTTATGCTTATCAGATTATGTTTCAAACCTCTTACATAAGCCACTTGAGTGATGGTAATTTGGTTTGAGGTGATGTTACCAAACCCTTTGATGATCCCTCTTTCAGATCCACCAAAGATAACTTTAGGTCCATCCTTGACAGATGTGTACTCCTTCAGCAGCCCCTTTGTTCCAGTCATGTGCCTGGATCAACCACTGTACAAGTACCATATAGGGGCATGACAACTTGGACTTTCCTGCAATACAGAATTAATTTCCCTTAGAACCCAAGTAAGTCTTGGGTCCTTGGTTCAGGTTAGCACCATTCACATCAAATCTACCAGCAGCTCTTCTAACTGGTAGACTATTATTCTTCCTTACACTTGTGTTATGCCAGCAGTCTAAGGCAAAATGGCCTCTCTTGCCACAGCACCAACATTCATATTTGTTATATCTAGGTCTAGATTTACCCTTGGCAGAAAAATTTCTGTCCAGTGCTGGTGCTGCTGCAGCTTCACCCACTGATTTCTTATAACCATTGAGTTTATGAACATAGGCAGACTTATTGGCATAAACACCCTTGTTTTTCAGAACATCAGTCTTAATATGACCATGAATATTTTCAAGATCATATTTGTTAGAAGGCACTTATACCTTTCTAAACATAACAGGGACTTTAAGGTTTAGTGGCTGGACAGGAGCTTTGCCTTTTCTCTTGAATTGGGCAGCCCTGGTGTTACCTTTGAAGCCTAATTCTTGCCTTACCCTTTTAAGCCACAAACTCATCTGTTATAGGTAAGACAGATCTTGGCTTAGAGTAACTAGCCACTAACTCTTTCTCTATTCTCAGTCTGGCCTCCAGACTTTTAACTTGATCATTGTTATATTTGATTGTGCCCATCTGAATAATAGTTATATTTTTCAGTTTGGCAATCTCATTTAACTTTTGTTCCAATATTTTTTCAAACTCAGATGCAGCCACATTAAGATCAACAATTTCCTGAGCGTGAGTTTTGACTAGGTTCTTGCTTTTCTTAAGAGCCTGCAATAAGTCCCCATACTTATCTATTAACTGATGAACATCTCCTTCAGATTCAGATCCATCTACATCACTTGATGCAGATGTAGCTGATTCTGCACTCGTACTACAAACTGATGTTATAGAATGACAATGTACCTTACTAGGACCAGACTAATTCTGGCATATGTCTTCTTCTGATCCAGCCATCAGTCCCATACACTGATGATCTCCTTGTTCATAGATGGAGTTTAGCAATTGCATAAACTCATCTTCTTCATCAGCTGCATACAGTCCAATGTATGCTTCAGCTTCAGATTCTGACTCTGAGGAGGATTGATCTGTAAGACTCTTCTCCTTCTTAGCAACACAGGATTTCTCCTTCTTGCCCTTTTGTTGAGTCTTCTTTCTGTCTGTTGACTCCTTCCTCTTTTCTTGACACTCAGCCACCACATGTACAGGCCTATTGCAGCAATAGCAAACAATCTTTGATGTAGTAGCTTTGCTGGGCTTAGTTCTGCTCTTCTCCTTTCTTGATGATTTTCTCTTCTGATAGTAATCATCAACTGGCTGTGATGTGGAGGGCCTTGACTTCCACTGCTTCTACTTCAAGAACCTCTGAAACTGCCTTGTAAAGGCAGCAAAATCTGCATCTGAATCACTGCTTTCTGAGTTCTGATTGTCTGAATTTTCTGAGTTAACTTTAGCAACTTACTTAGGAGGTGATGGAGATATCCTCCTATTCTTTTTAGTGGCTTCATCCTTGAAGTCCACAGACCTATGCTCACCTTTTGCATTTCTTTCTTCCTCCTTCCTAGCCATAAATTGCATTTCATATGATAGCAATTTTCCAAACATGGTTGGAGGGGAGATGTCAGCTAACTTGGCTACTTCTCTAATGGCACATATTTTGGTATCCCAATCCTTTGTCAAGGATCTGAGAAATTTGTCATTCAGCTCATATGTACTGAAGACTCTTCCATAGGACATTAGTTCATTCACAATCCTATAGAATTTCTTATAACATTCAGTTATGCTATCAGATTTTTCTTGTCTGAAGCTCTCATATTCATGGTAGAGCATTGATTTTCTGTCTTGTCTTACTTCTTCAGATCCCTCCATGTAGACAACCAAGGTGTCCCACATCTCTTTGGAGGTTTTGCAGTGAATCAGATTTTGAAATGTGGCATCATCTATAGCACTTACAATAATGTTTTGTGCTCTTTTGTCTAGTGTTGCCAGGATGATCTCATCCTTGGTCATTTCAGAATAACTCTTTGGAGTTTGAATATTTGCATCAAGAACTGATACCTTCATTGGAATGAAGGGGACTTCCTATAGTGTGATATATATCCTTGGATCAGAAGCCTCCATAAACAACCTAACCCTTTCTTTCCAGATTCCAAAAATCTCTTTCCTGCAGATGGGTAATTGTTGGGATTTGTCTCCACAATACCTCAGATTTGTAGGAAGTCAGACCTTGAACTAAGATGAATTAAGGTGTATTTGATATTATGTTTGAGTTGTATGTGTGCAGGTTCTTATTTCCAAGTGTAGACCAATGTCAGTCTATAATGGGTCACCAAACACAGGACCATACAATGTAATTCCTCATTGTGTGATCCAAGGTGTTGGCTCATATATAGCCTCTCTATTGGGATACACTTCATCAACATGCACTTGGACTATGGAGTTTTGAAGTCTATCTCAGAAGAATTTTCTAAGTCCACATACTCGAGTACTTCTATAGTATACTCGAGTAAGTGATTCTGTACTCGAGTAGGTTGGACTACTTACTCGAGTGGATTCTCTATTTACTCAAGTATGAAAGCTTATACTCGAGTAGATTTTTCTTCACTAGAGTAAGTGATACCTTATACTCGAGTAGATGGTTAGTTACTCGAGTAAGCGTTCTGGTTGTACTCGAGTAGATCTGGACTTCTTATCCTAGAAAGTTTCTAAGTCCTCATACTCGAGTAGTTCTCTGAAATACTCGAGTAAGTAACTCTGTACTCGAGTAGATTGTTTTTCATACTCGAGTAGGTTAGTGGTCACTCGAGTAGTTTTCCTTAGATACTCGAGTAGTCTATCTTCTCCATACTCGAGTATCTCAAACTCTTATACTCGAGTAGCTCTTCAAGTCTTATCTGAGACATTTTTCTAAGTGCTTATACTCGAGTATATTTGCTCATACTTCAGTAGGTTCTCTAAGTCACTCGAGTGTTGATCCCTGAAGCACTCGAGTAGTTTCTATCTGGATACTCGAGTATATTCCTCATACTCACTCGAGTATGTAACCTCTTACTCGAGTATGTCTCTGTCTCTCGAGTATTTCTGTTCGAATTTCCTAAATTTCTCTAAGTCAAGTTTCATTGTGTATTTTCAAATAGTCCTTTCTGATTGGTCCACGTGTCATCCTTAATTATGTTTATGACCGTTGGAAACCAACTATAAATATGTCTTTTCAGACTTGACTAAACACATGCGTTTACAGAGATTATTTTTTTTGGAAAGAGAAAATCCCGAAAACCCTAATCTTTCTGTCCGCCGCCATTACTGTTTTCGGAAGAAGCTCTGGATCGTCGTTCTCACACTGCTGCTATCGATCTCAGTTTCTCCAGCGATCCAGACTCAAGAAGAATCATCTGATCACGTTGTGCTTCATCAATCTCTGATATTTCTATTCGATCGTGGTGATTCCAGATTTCAGATCTCCGGATTTCGGTCAAGTCTTCCTCAACCTTTTTTTGTCCAAGCCGAAAGCTCTCAACGAAGAAGACAAAGCCAAAGATCCAGATCTGTATTATTTTGTTTGTATTTTTCATCAAACAATTTCATTGTAAGAGATTTATCTCCGAGTGGTAGGAAGTTTTATCTTCCGAGTGTAGATCCGTTTGGGATCGAGTTTTGTAGGAACGTAGTTCCGAGGTGTAGGATTGGTTTACAATCCGAGATAGTGGAGTAGCCGAGTCTAGTGGTTTTCTAGATCGGTGAGGAAAGTGGACGTACCCAAGATTGGGGAACCACTGTAAATCTCTTGTCGTCTGTGTGATTGCTTGATTACTTATCTGTGCTGTGTTAATTTTTTATTCCGCATTTGGCACGTATTTCACCTATTCACCCCCCTCTAGGTGATTTAGGTTGACAACTTAGTTCTCTCAATTGGTATCAGAGGGAGGTTGATCGTTAAAAGGTTAACACCTTGATCTAATCCTCACCAAGTTGTCTCAAGAGAAGTATCAAGCATGAGTAAGACCAAGGATTTTGCTAAGCTCCCTATCTGCACCAAGAACAATTTTCCTATGTGGAAGGAAAGAGTTAAGCTCTTCATGGAAGCAGTAGATCCCCGGATCTTCATGATTATGGAAGAAGGTCCGCATGTTCCTATGACTGCATCAACAATAGACCCAACCAAAAAGGTTCCAAAGAAGTTGATGGACTTGGATAAGGACGAGATTGCACTTGTCTCCCTAGACAAGAAAGCTAAAAATATTATTGCAAGTGCAGTCGATGACTCAATGCTGCAAAATCTTATACATTGCCAATCTGCCAAGAAGATGTGGCAATCCCTGGTGACTCTGATGGAAGGGACTGAGGAAGTTAGGGATGATCGGAGATCCCTCTTAAATCAGAAGTATGAAGCCTTCCGACAAGGTCACAAGGAACCCATAACTGACACATTTGAAAACTTCTTTAAGATAGTCAATGGAATAAGAGTGTATGGCCGAGTCTTTACTAATGGGGAGCTGAATGATAAGTTTCTGAGATCTCTCACCAAGGAATGGGATAACAAAGTCTGTGCCATGCGAGAGTTTGGCAGACTAGCAGAGACAGATCCACAGAATCTATTTGGCAAGCTAATGTCCTATGAACTGCAGATAACCTCCAGAAAAGCTGAAGAAGAGAATAGTCGCTTCTCCTCAAAAGAGAAGTCGGTTGCTTTAAAGGCTGACAGTTCAAGGAAGGGCAAAGCTGCCTCACCAGCACCTCCTCAAGAAGTAAGTGAAGAAGAAGGCTCCAAGCCAACCACCTCAGGCTCAGAACTATCTGAAGGAGAGTTCTCATTGCTCTCGCGGCAGTTCAAGAAGTTCTTGAATAAGAAGAAGCAATGGAGAGGCAAAGATACCTCATACAGAAGATCATGACATGACGGTGATCAGTGAAAGAAAGGCTCAAGTAGCCATTACAGGTATAACTCTAAACAGAACAAACAGATTTCAACTGACATCATTTGTTATTGTTGTAATCAGCCATGTCACGTCATCGCGGACTGCCCTCACAAGAAGAAAGAGGGTGGAAGAAGAGAGGAAAAGAAACCCTCATACCATAAGAAGAGGACAGAGAAGAGCTTATTAGCCAAGAAGAGCAAAACTCTCAGTGACTCCGACTCATCTGAGTCGAGTGAAGTAGAGGAAGCTTACTTCGGGCTCATGGCTCACTCTGATGATGAACAAGTCCCCCAGTTCACTGGGGAGGTAAAATCTCACACTCCTCTCTCTGAATCTGATGATGATAATGAGCAAGAGGGCCATTCCTCTGAGGATAAATCTGAACTCATGGGACAGTATAAGGAGTTACTCACGGCTTACGAAAAATGTCGTAGAGTCGTGAAAACTCAAGCCAAAGAGATAAAATCTCTACAGGCTATTGAGAGCAGCTTGAGAGAAGAAGTCACTAGGACTAACTCTCTTCAAGAGAACTTCAATGTTGCTATGGAGGAATACAATCAAGCTCTCAAGAACCTCGACCTTAAAGATGAAATCATCAAAGAATTGGAACAACTACTCGAGGCTGAGAAGAAACTTGTTGAGAGTTTCTCCAAGCCTAAGACAGTTCTTCCACTAGTTGCTGAGTTCTCAGCTAAGGCCAAGGGTGCTGGTTTAGGCCACATTGGTGCTTCTAGTAAATCTTCTAGGAGAAAAAAGGCCAAGAGAAAGAATAAGGCTGCCCAGAAGGATCTAGCTGAAGAAAAAGGGAAAGCTCCCTTGGAACCAGTTTTGTTCAAGAAAGTTATCTTTCCTACGAACGAATACGACTATGAGTCCACCTATGGACACTTCTCTAGGCCGATCCCCGAGAAGCCTAAGTCAAGATAACAAGGTTGGACTCGTCCTCGTAAGTTTGGAGAGAGTGTCTTTAAGGCCCCTTATGAAGAGATTCAACTTCAAAGCTATGGACCTTATGCTCATGGTCATAACATCAAGAAGACACCAAAGGTAAAACCTATTATGGAAAAGCCTATGAAGGAGAAGACTTCATGTAGCTGCCATCATCATGAAGCTTCTTCCTCCAAGAGTGAAGTTCCTGCTAGACCATCACTTAAGAAAATCAAGAAGGAATACACTAGGCAAAGATACAACAAGTTCGACTGTTGGTGCTATGGCAAAATTGGTCATTTTGGCATCGATTGTTGGTTCAATCCTAGAAATGTTGCAACCCCTCAAGTTAGCAACGTGAGAATGACCACTCATGAGGCTAATGCTCGTAGGGGGAGTATTCTAACTCGAGACCAAGGACCCAAACTTGTTTGGGTTCCTAAGGCTAAGTGATTGCAATTGTAGGTATGTCCAAAGACCACCAAAATGCCAATCTGGTACTTGGACAGTGGATGCTCTCGGCATATGACCGGGACAAGAAGCCTACTCCAAAATTTCACCTCAGTCTGCAACGGACCAAAGGTCATCTTTGGAGGTTCAGATCGAGGAATAACTAAAGGCTACGGTATGATTACTAACGGTAGCGTATCCTTTTCGGATGTAGCCTATGTTGAAGGATTGGAACACAATCTCATCAGCATAAGCCAACTATATGACAAAGGATACGTGGTTGAATTTCATGCTGACAAGTGTTTGATAAAATCGGTTGACAACATGGAAACTATTTTATCAGGCACTCGAAGAAGAAATATTTTCTGTTTAAACTTCATTTGTATAGACTCGTCTACACCAGTGTGTCTTTTAGCAAAAAGTAGTGCATCTCTTGCTTACAAATGGCACAAGAGAGTAGCACATATTAATCTCAAAACTATTAATAAACTATTCTCTCAAAACTTAGTACGTGATGCACCTAATATCAAGTGCGTTATGGACAGTCTTTGTCACGCCTGTATCAAAGGCAAGCAAACAAGGAGTTCATTTAAAAGCATAATAGGCAAGGATTCCAATAGAAGCTTACAGCTTCTCCATATGGACTTGTTTGGTCCACTGCAAGTTATAAGTCTGGGAGGTAAGGAATATACGTTGGTTATTGTGGATGATTACTCGCGCTTTGCATGGGTGTTCTTTCTGAAACACAAGTCAGATACCTTCAGTACTCTCACTAGTTTTGTTAGGCAAATCCAGAATGAATACAACTGTTCTGTAGTCAAAATCAGAAGTGACAATGGAACGGAATTCAAGTCTGGAGCCATGACAGAATTCTGCGAAAGTCAAGGTATCTTTCATGAGTTTTCCTCTCCTCGCACTCCACAACAAAATGGAGTAGCTGAGAGAAGGAACAGAACACTCATAGAGGCTTGTCGGACTATGTTGAGTGATGCCTCACTTCCAGAGTATTTCTGGGCTGAAGCCGTCAACACCGCTTATCACGTGCAAAATTGAGCTCTCATCAACAAGAACCATGATAAGACTCCTTACGAACTTCTAAAAGGCAGGAAACCAACCATTTCATATTTTAGAATCTTTGGCTGTAAGTGCTTCGTACTTAACAACGGCAAGTATCGCACTACCAAGTTTAGCGAGAGAAGCTTTGAAGGTATTTTTGTAGGTTATAGTAGCCATAGTAAGGCCTATAGAGTATTTAATAGAAAAACCCTGGTGGTAGAAGAGTCGATACACCTTGTATTTGATGAGACGAGTCTGCTGCAAAGCAACTCTTCTAGTGTCCCTATTGAAGATGCAGGTACAAAGATGAAGGAACTCAGCTTGGATGAACCTACTGAAGCTAAATATGAGACGTTCATCAAGATCACCTCTACAACCCCCTATTGGAGAGGTAGATGTTCAAGATGAAGAACACATCTCAGCTGAAGATGCAACTCCAGTGGCTGAAGAGATCCCAGATGCAAGGACTCTAGAGTTCAGACACGTGAAGGATCATCCCTTAGACCAAATCATAGGAGATCCTCGGGATGGCATCAGAACTCGTCGAGGTACAACTAATGAAAATTTTCCTAAGTTTTCTTTCACAGGTTGAACCAAAGAAATTTGAGGAAGCCAACTCCGACGCATCCTGGATTCTAGCCATGGAAGATGAGCTGAATCAGTTCAAACGATGCAAAGTTTGGACACTTGTTCCTAGACCCAAGAGGAAGAACGTCATTGGGACAAAATAGGTCTACCGGAACAAGATGGACGAAGATGGAACAATTATAAAGAATAAAGCCAGACTTATCGCCAAGGGCTATCGTCAAGAAGAAGGAATCGACTTTGACCAAACATATGCTCCAGTGGCAAGACTGGAGGCGATCAGGTTATTTCTTACCCACGCTGCACTTAAGGGCTTTACCGTCTATCAAATGGACGTCAAGTCCGCCTTCCTGAATGGTGACATAAAGGAAGAAGTGTATGTAGAGCAACCGCCAGGTTTTGTTGAATCAACTTTTCCTAATCATGTTTATTTACTGCAAAAAGCTTTATATGGTCTTAAACAAGCTCCTCGAGCTTGGTATGAGACGCTGTCTACCTTTCATCTTGAGAACAAGTTCACAAGAGGAAAGATAGACAAGACATTATTTCTTAGGGAAATAAAAGGCAGGATTTGGCTAGTGCAAATCTATGTCGATGACATTATTTTTGGCTCTACAGACAACAACCTCTGCAAGAAGTTTTCTAAACTTATGCAAGAGAAGTTTGAAATGAGCAGTATGGGAGAGCTGAAGTATTTCTTAGGGCTTCAAGTGAAACAATCTGAGGATGGAATTTTCATCTCACAGACCAAATTCACCAAAGAGCTACTTAAGAAATTCGGAATGGAGAATGCAACCTCTATGAGGACTCCAATGGCCTCAACTATGTCTCTGGACAAGGATGAGAAAGGGAAACCTTTTGATGAAACCAAGTACAGAAGCATAATTGGGTCCTTGCTCTACCTTACCGCAAGTAGACTAGACATAATGTTTTCAACATGTGTATGTGCTAGATTTCAGGTGAACTCTAAGGAATCTCACTACATTGCTGCAAAGCGAATCTTGAGATACCTCAAAGGTACACCAAATCTTGGCTTATGGTACCCAAGAAGTAATGATAGTGAACTAATTGGATTTTCAGATGCAGATTTTGCAGGAAGCAAAGACGACAGGAAAAGTACTTCCGGGACTTGCCAATTTCTAGGAAGGAGACTTATTTCCTGGAGCAGTAAGAAGCAGAACTGTGTAGCCATCTCAATGGCTGAATTAGAGTATATCTCTGCAGGCAGCTGTTGTGCACATCTTCTATGGATCAAGAATCAATTGGAAGACTATAACATGAAGTTCCAGAACGTTCCTCTGTTCTGCGACTCATCTAGCGCAATAGCAATCGCCAACAACCCAGTCTCCCACAGCCGGACAAAGCACATAGAGCTTCGATATCACTTCATCCGGGAGCATGTGGAAAACAGAGACATAGATCTACAATATGTCTCCACAAACAGGCAAATTGCCGATATATTCACCAAACCGCTAGAGGAGTCCAAGTTTTCATTCTTCAAAACGGAACTCGGGCTGCTCAACAAAGAGGAATAGTGATAGTGGATTCAAAGACAGGCTCAGAGTTGAAGATATCTGTGGCAGTAAAATTTCTCCCAAGTAAATTGTATTTCAAAGTGATATACTAGAGTATATAGAGACTTATACACGAGTAAACGGAAATACTCGAGTAACAGAATCTACATACTCGAGTAGTTGGTAACCTACTCGTGTATATACTAGATCTACTCGGGTATGCTCCATCTCATACTCGTGTATGGCAAAATCTACTCGAGTATACAGATATCAAAAATTTGAATCTCTCATTTTTTTCTATTCGCACCAAAGCGTTTGCCGCTCCACAACAGGTATGATTTTATCACTCATACTTAAACCTAATTAGAATCATATATATATCTAGAAAAATCAAAAATCCTTTCCACTCCTCATTCTCCCGAGTAGCCGTCGTCGCTTCATATTCCGGAACCCGCAAAGCTCTGTCGCTTCATCTCCTCCGTACTCTAGAATCGCCGATGGCTCCCTCCTCCAAGATCAGAATCGGCTCAGAGCTCGACCATGAAGGTATAGCCGACCTCTCCGATGATTTCCGAAACCCGCTAATTCTGTTCAACACCGCCGGTCTCTCGTTCATCCTCCAGACACCGTGCAAAGTCATTTTCCCTGCAGTCGAGGAGTTCTACAAGAATCTGAAGGTCAAGCGCAATGGTACAGTTCTAAAATCCAAGGTCAGTGGAATCAAAATTCGTCTGGACAAAACTTCCTTAGCTACTCTATTAAAATTGCCAGTGGTGGATGAAGAAGATGATCTGACTCCTGAAGATTCCGAGAGAACCAGTTTCTTCTGTGGAATAAACCTGTATGAAGCATATTCGTTCCGCCGTGCAGATTACAATTCAGAGGGCAAATTCCTTGTGGATGTGATTGCCAAAGTTCTTCTATGCAAAACCTATTCCCTCAGAGAAATTTCCCAAAAAATTTTTGATGTTATGCAAGCCATAGTGTGCCGGAAGAAATTCCAGTTTGGAATGATGATACTGGACAAGATCAAAGAAAGTGTGAAAAAACCAAGCTATGCCAGGATTATCTCACTCCTCCTCCATGAGATCAATCCTACAGTGTTTGATTTATCTAAAGGCACTCCCCTCCATAATATGAAGAAAGTATCCATCCTCTCAATCCAAAGATATGAAATCAAACTCCTCAACACTGCTCAAGCCTCCAAAGCACCTGTCACCTCAGAAGATGAGCCCAGAGAGCCCCTTGTCTCAGATGACAGGATTCCATCTCCTCCTTTACATCACACTATTACCACCTCAGGTGCAATAGTTGAGGGGGAGCCTGCCTCATCTAATCCTCAGCACAAAACATCAGAAGACTCTGCTCAGCAAGATCTGATCCAAGATCCTACTCCTCCTCCTTCTCCACCTCCAAAAGATCTCACCTCAGAAATTCAAGCTCAAGAAAACCTTCTCACTACTGCTGAAGACATTAACAGACTGATTGATGAACTCAGGACAGATGATCCAGTATTTCAAGATGATTCAGTTATGCTCTCTCCTGAGGATCACTCTCATGCAGATCCTTCCCCTGCTAAGAATCCTTCTCCCTCCCCTGTAAAGGTACCCCCTACCTCTCCTGATCAGTCCCCTGATAAACAGCAAGGTTAGCTAGAGATTAATCTACTATTTGATTACGAGGACATGTCTCCAGAACCAGTGGATGCTCCTCTGAGGACACTATACTTCTCTATTCCCTCTTTCATCCCTGCAGAAGATTCAGTTGTGGTACCACCTTTCAAGAGAGCTGCAAGCTCAGTTGAGATTACTGAAATCCCCCCTGGGTTGCTCCTGTTCCTTCAGCCTCAGCCCCAGCCTCAGATCCCCCTAGCTCCTCAGATTTTGTAAGCAAGATTGAGCAAATGCTCCGTGAATAGAGAAAATACTTTGATGATTCTCTGGCATCAGTGAACAACAAGATCTCTACTCTTGAAACTGAGATGAGTAGAGGATTTGCTGAAATTCATGCAAACACTGATGAGCTCAAGAGACTGTTTCAGTTGGGTGGCAAAGCCATTGATCATACTATTACTAGTATAGGTCTACTCAAGGATCAAGCTGAAATAGTTGCAAATAATCAGGTTTAATTGGAAAAGGATGCTGCCTCAAATGTCATGAAAGTTTGTGAAGAAGTTGGAACATTCAGAGATGAAACAATTGCCCAACTATCAGTAGATATCAGCAAGGGGGAGAAGATTGTCAAAGAACAAGTTGAAAAAATATCTGAACAATCTAAAGCATCTATGGATAATCTAGTCAAAGAAATGAAAGCAGACATTCTAGCTCAACTACAATCTGTCAAATTCTATACCTATGATACTGCAGTATGGTTGCATAATCAGAATTTTCCTAACTCCCAGCTTAACCCTGCCATAATTCCAAAGTTCCTAGATCATCTTGAAGATCATCCTCCCTCAAGTGCTCCAGATTAGGCCAACTTTCCAGAGTATGTGCGAGTCTTCTCACCTAGACCTACTGGTGACTTGACTGAGCCTCCTCTTTCTTATGATGATATGTGGCAAGATGATATTCCTCCAAGATCTCAGGGTGCCCCTAGAAAGAAAAGAAAATATGGTGACAGCGCTTCTGCTAGCCGTTCTGTACCAAGGAAAGAGCCTGCCCCAGCTCTAGAAGGTAGACCAGAAGTTATTCATGCAGAGGTTTGGAGTCCTACCTCCAAGTCTCTTATCCTTGATACCTTGAAGCTAGTAACAGATTTTGGTGAAAATAGAGATCAGTACTACAACTACTCTGAATGGAAAGCATATGATGCATCCCAAATCAAAATCAGACTGCATGACGGAAATTGGGGATATAACAATCCAGCTGCTCCTCAAAGGCCCAAGACCTATTTTCCCAAACCTTTCAGCTACCTGGAGAGGCAAGAGCTTAAAAGAGAAAGACTGCATAGAGGAGCCCCTTCTTGAGTGAATGAGGATGTGGAAATGGACATTTAATCTTTTGAAAACATTTATATATATATATATATTTGATTCTAATTATGGCTATCTTTATCATTTCTCCTGCTTCATATTTATTTTTCATCAGTATATGTTTTGTTGTTCTTTTTACTCTAAGTAATTCACCTTAGTGTGAAGGATGCTGACATCTACAAATAGGGGGAGATTGTTGGGATTTGTCTCCACAATACCTCAGATTTGTAGGAAGTCAGACCTTGAACTAAGATGAATTAAGGTGTATTTGATATTGTGTTTGAGTTGTATGTGTGCAGGTTCTTATTTCCAAGTGTAGACCAATGTCAGTCTATAATGGGTCACCAAACATAGGACCATACAATGTAATTCCTCATTGTGTGATCCAAGGTGTTGGCTCATGTATAGCCTCTCTATTGGGATACACTTCATCAACATGCACTTGGACTATGGAGTTTTGAAGTCTATCTATGAAGAATTTTCTAAGTCCACATACTCGAGTACTTCTATAGTATACTCGAGTAAGTGAGTCTGTACTCGAGTAGGTTGGACTACTTACTCGAGTGGATTCTCTCTTTACTCAAGTATGAAAGCTTATACTCGAGTAGATTTTCCTTCACTCGAGTAAGTGATACCTTATACTCAAGTAGATGGTTAGTTACTCGAGTAAGCGTTCTGGTTGTACTCGAGTAGATCTGGACTTCTTATCCTAGAAAGTTTCTAAGTCCTCATACTCGAGTAGTTCTCTGAAATACTCGAGTAAGTAACTCTGTACTCGAGTAGATTGTTTTTCATACTCGAGTAGGTTAGTGGTCACTCGAGTAGTTTTCCTTAGATACTCGAGTAGTCTATCTTCTCCATACTCGAGTATCTCAAACTCTTATACTCGAGTAGCTCTTCAAGTCTTATTTGAGATATTTTTCTAAGTGCTTATACTCGAGTATATTTGCTCATACTCGAGTAGGTTCTCTAAGTCACTCGAGTGTTGATCCATGAAGCACTCGAGTAGTTTCTATCTTGATACTCGAGTATATTCCTCATACTCACTCGAGTATGTAACCTCTTACTCGAGTATGTCTCTGTCTCTCGAGTATGTCTGTTCGAATTTCCTAAATTTCTCTAAGTCAAGTTTCTTTGTGTATTTTCAAATAGTCCTTTCTGATTGGTCCACGTGTCATCTTTAATTATGTTTATGATCGTTGGAAACCACCTATAAATATGTCTTTTCAGACTTGACTAAACACATGCGTTTACAGAGATTATTTTTTTTGGAAAGAGAAAACCCCGAAAACCCTAATCTTTCTGTCCGCCACCATTACTGTTTTCGGAAGAAGCTCTGGATCGTTGTTCTCACACCGCTGCTATCGATCTCAGTTTCTCCAGCGATCCAGACTCAAGAAGAATCATCCGATCACGTTGTGCTTCATCGATCTCTGATATTTCTATTCGATCGTGGTGATTCCAGATTTCAGATCTCTGCATTTCGGTCAAGTCTTCCTCAACATTTTTCTGTCCAAGCCGAAAGCTCTCAACGAAGAAGACAAAGCCAAAGATCCAGATCTGTATTATTTTGTTTGTATTTTTCTTCAAACAATTTCATTGTTGGAGATTTATCTCCGAGTGGTAGGAAGTTTTATCTTCCGAGTGTAGATCCGTTTGGGATCGAGTTTTGTAGGAACGTAGTTCCGAGGTGTAGGATTGGTTTGCAATCCGAGATAGTGGTGTAGCAGAGTCTAGTGGTTTGCTAGATCGGTGAGGAAGGTGGATGCACCCAAGATTGGGGAACCACTGTAAATCTCTTGTCGTCTGTGTGATTTCTTGATTACTTATCTGTGTTGTGTTAATTTTTTATTCCGCATTTGGCACGTATTTCACCTATTCACCCCCCTCTAGGTGATTTAGGTTGACAACTTAGTTCTCTCAGTAATTTCATTGACCCTAGTTCCTTGTGATTCTCTCCAGAACCCATTTTCTTGATTCTTGATTCTGCCTTAGGGATCTAACTCAGATTGTTAAGTCCTTCTTTGAGAAACCTCCCTCTAATACCACTTGATAGTTATACTTTCAAGACCACCTAAACAACTAGAGGGGGGGGGGTGAATAGGTTCTAATGCTTGTTTTAACTTAAGGCAGATTATAATTACTGACTATAAGAGAATTCAGCAAACACTACATCAAAGACAACACAGCAATCACAAATATGCACACACCGCAGATTGCACACATATTTATAGTGGTTCCCCAAGGTCTGGGTACATCCACTTTCCCCCTTCACCTATCTAGCAGTGTGCTAGATTCGGCCTAACTTCCTTCTTTATCTCAGATCCTCAGATCCTACAACTAAGAATCCTGAAAGATTCCTACAACTCAGAACCCTATACGGTTCCTACAGCTCAGGCTAACCAGCACTACCTCAGCCTTGCCACAAGGCCTACAACTCAGAGAAAACCTTCGCCTACAACACAGGCATAAATAGCCCTACCACTCAGAGAATACCTCTCCTATACTCGGCCTTTATAATCTAGGCTTACAACTCAGATCTATACAAATAGATCCTATAGAAATTGAAATTGAAGTTATATAATATCTTGCCCCAGTTAAGAGAGAAGGGACAAGACTGATCTTGATCAGCTTCTTCATAAACCTGATGGATAAAATCAACTGGATCTTAGCTTTCTTCAAAGCTTCTTGAATCTGAACTTAAGAAACCTGTGATAGCTTCCTTCTTGTCTTCAAATGGCTGGATCTCTCTCTATTCACAACCTTTGATAATACTTCTGAATTCTTGGATGAATTCAACTTAGACTGAATCTGAGTGAGTGTTCACTTTAGAAAGTCTTCTTAGATCTTCTCACGAAGATCTTCTCCTGTGCCTTGCACTTTCTTGATTTGAGATCTTGTCTCACAACAATGATAACTCAATTTGTTTCTTTTTCTGAATTCTTATTATTATGTTTCTTCTTCTGAATCTGTCTATTTATAGACTTCATCCTTGGTAACCGGCTGATCGGGTTTCTAACAAACTTCTGACAAGTCTGACAGCTTCAGTAAACCGGTTGTAACCCACAGCTGTCAAGTCTTCAAACAGATCTTGTGCCTTTGTCTTTGTTAGCAAAGCGTCGAGACTGTCTGTTCGAAAGTGTCGAGACCAACTGTCAATATATGTCGACATAAGTGACGTAGGTGTCGACACAGCCTTTGATGATGTCGACATGTCTTCCTTTTTGTCTACTCAGCTTCTAGATACTGCATCTAGAGAATGTGTCGACACAGAGTATTTGTGTCGACACAAACACTTCAACATTCTCCTGCAACTAACTTGGTCTAGACTTTGCAGTGTGTCGACACAAGTCCTGTGTGTCGACACAGTTGATGTAGACTCAGAATATAGTGTGCGTCGACTCTACCTCTGTATGTCGACTCAGTCTTCTGGTGTCGACACACGTGTTGTCGACTAGCAATCCTGTGTGTCGACATAGCCTCTCAGTGTCAACACAGTTGATGTCGACTAAACTTCTGTGAGTCGACACTGCTTCCCGGTGTCGACACAAATATTGTCGACTCTTTTTCTCCGTGTCGACACAACCTTCTTCAAGTGTCGACATAATTATTCTGAAGTGTCGACAGAGCTTCTTCTGGTGTCAACACATGGACTTAGAATATTTTTCCTGTATTTTAGTACATTCTTAACCTGCACATGTCAACTCAAAATAACATCAAATACACCTTGATGTATATCATTGAGCTAAGTTAGGTTTCTTCAAATCAGGTACATATTTTCCAATGTCCCCAACAAAGGGAAAGTTTGATCCAACCTTGAAGAAGAGCAGCTATGAAGGCGTTCTTGTGGTCGGATTTGCGAGTTAAAACTAGATCCGTTGAGAGGAAGGTGTGGTGATCATTTCCATGCGGATCAAGTGCAAGATCATGGCTCCTAAGTAATCGACAAGGGTAACAACCTTTTTCCTTGGACAAGTGAAGTCCTTATTTGACATACACATGGAAATCCTCACCAATTGGTGAAGAATAAGAGATTTCAAATGGGTTGATCATTGTTATCCCCGTTATGAAACTTGCATATAAAATTCAGAATCGAAGTATGGAATAAGCGTGCTGTGTGAAGCACATCCGGACAGGTTGGTCTGAATTGATGATGATTGATTTGCATGCTGGAGATGACTCCGTGGTTAAACATGTAGTTTACAGAGTTATGGGGTGTGCACAGGTATTGCATTCAGCCACATAACGTGCGACATCTTTCTTTAGTCCGGGCCACCAGAACAGCTTTTTCAGATCTCTGTACATCTTTGTGCTCCCTGGGTGAACTGAGTACTTTGCAAAGTGAGCTTCGTACATCAACTCTTCCCTCAATTTACCCACACTTGGGACGCACACTCGACCATTTCTTCGTAACAAACCGTTATCCCAAGAGAATTGGTCCTCCGGCCCATCTTTAGCATAGCGCTGGAGACTTTCATCAAGCTCCGTTGCTCGCCGAACTCTGTCCGTAAGGTCATATTGCACCTCCGTCCAGTTTAAGCATGCATCACTTGACGAACCCTTGTCAACACACGATATCTCCAATGCTTCCAATTCCTGGATCAAACGCTGATCATGCCTCTGCAACCAGCTTGCCCGTACCGGAGTCTTTCGACTCAAAGCATCAGCGACCACATTTCCCTTCCCGGGAGTATAGTGAATCTCGAAGGTGTAGTCCCCGAGGAACTCCATCCATCTTCGTTGTCGCATATTCAGATCCTTCTGATCCAACAAATACTTTAGGCTTTTGTGATCCGTATAGATATCCACTTTAATGCCATATAGATAGTGCCGCCACAACTTGAGCGCAAAGATTACCGCCGCCAACTCCAAATCATGGACGGGGTAATTCCACTCATGCACTTTCAACTGACGCGAGCCATAAGCAATCACTTTACCAAACTGCAGAAGAACGCAGCCTAAGCCGCTCCCAGATGCATCACTATAGATCTCATACCCATCGGTACCACATGGCGATGTCAACACAGGCGCCGTGGTCAAACGACTCTTCAAGTCTTCAAAAGCTCGCGCGCACTACGGCGTCCAAATGAACTTTTGATCTTTTCTCGTCAGCGTGGTCAGAGGTAAAGCAATCCATTAGAAGTTTTCCACAAACCGTCTATAGTAGCCCGCAAGTCCAAGGAAGTTCCTGACCTCGGCCACTGAGGACATCACTGGCCAATCTCGAATGGCACTTATCTTCAACGGATCCACCGTGATACCTTCTCCGCTTACCACATGGCCTAAAAAGGCTACTGAAGAGAGCCAGAACTCGCACTTTGAGAACTTGGCATAAAGCTTATTCCTCCGCAGGGTATGCAAAACCAACCGCAAATGGTTTGCGTGATCCTCTTCCGACTGAGAGTATACTAAGATGTCATCGATAAACACAATAACAAACAAATCCAAGTACTCTCGGAACGTTCGATACATTAGGTCCATAAATACTGAAGGCGCATTACATAGGCCAAACGGCATTACCGTGAACTCATAATGACCGTAGCGTGTTCCAAACGCCTTCATGGGAATGTCACCTTCCCGAATCCTTAGCTGATAATATCCCGATTTCAAATCCAACTTGGAATAGACCGTTGATCCTGCCAGCTGATCAAAGAGGTCATCAATCCGTGGGATCGGATATTTATTTTTCTCCGTCAGCTTATTCAATTCGTGGTAGTCAATACACAACCGTAAGCTACCGTCTTTCTTTTTCACAAAGAGAACAGGCGCGCTCCAAGGTGACATACTTGGGCGTATATATCCCTGCTCCAACAACTCTTGCAATTGGACTTTCAACTCAGCCATCTCTTTTGGCGCGACGCGATATGGAGAGCGGGCCACATGTTTCGCACCTGGCACCAACTCAATAGAGAAGTCAATCTCCCGCTGGGGTGGTAACCCCGGAAGATCTTTAGGAAACACGTCGGCAAACTCTGACACAACTAGTACTTCACCGACACTGGCCTTTGGCTCAATAGCCTGAATTAGCGTGAAGAATAACTCCGCGCCCTTCCGAACAGCATTGACGACTTGGAGTGCAGACAACAGCATCCCGCCCACTCCTCGCATACCAGCGAACTTCGTCACAAGTCCGGTATTCTGGCCCAGTGTAATCTCCTTGGAGTTGCAATCAATAAAGGCACGCTGCTCCGAGAGCCAGTCCATACCAAAGATCACATCAAACTCCGATAACGGTAGCACAGCTGCACTCAAACCGAAATCCCGACTTCCTATTTGCACATCCACATCGCAAGCCCTATCCGCAAGCATCACATAGCCATTCGGCAACAGCACCCTTGTACTATCCACCGTCACATGACTTGGTACCCCAATGCGAGATACGAAATCCTCAGACAGAAAAGAATGCGAAGCACCCGTATCAAACAGGGCTCTCGCCAAATTATTCCGAATCAGGGCAAAGCCTGCAGCACACACATCATGCACAAGCTATACATAACCAAAAACAATAGCACCAGCAAGTAAACTAAATCAACTCGTACCTGTGACGACGTCACTTTGCTTAATCGCTTCCTGTTGGCCAAGCTGATAGATTCGGGGCTGTGCCTGAGATGCAGAGGAATCAACCACCGCTTTGCCCTTCTCAGCATACGACGCACCCGTCTTCTTTTCCCCTTTGGGCTGAACCACCCGACAGTCACGGGCTATATGCCCCACCCGGCCACAGTTATAGCATGTACGAGACTCCGGCCTTGATGTCGCTCCCGACACAATGGTCGTAGTCACTTGCCCAGATGGCTTGGACCTCTTGCCCCCTTTCTTCTGGTAAAACGATTTGCTCGGGCGAGGTGCTTGAAACTCTGGCTTCGACGCAAGCAAGCCCTTATTCCCTTGCACTCGCCTCATGTCCTTCTCCAACGCGTACGCAGTATCAACCAACGCCTGAAACCCTTGGCTCACAGAACTCGAAAGCAGGAATCGCAACTCATCCCGCAATCCTTCATAGAACCGATTCGTTTTCCTTTGGTCATCCGCGAAGATTGTACCCGCATATCGTCCCAACCTGGTAAACTCATGCAAGTAGATATCCACACTATCTTCCCCTTGCTTTAACCGTTGGAACTCATTTTCGATAGCAATGCGTTGCGCCGCTGGGACATGTTTCGCCAGAAATATCCGAGAGAACTCCTCAATCGACACTTGTGTTAATTGCCTGCCCGCCAAATGGTGTACCTCAACCTCGTCCCACCACAACCGCGCCTCCCCTTCAAGCATGAAGGTGGCCAAGGTGACCTTGAGAGTTTCCTCCGCCCTGATCGCTGTCATTATCCGCTTGACACGCGATAACCAATCTTCCGCCTGCGTTGGGGATCCTATTCCCGCAAACGTAGGAGGACTGAAGCTCATGAATTGCTTCAACTGTCGGTCAGCTGCTCGTGGATCTACAGCCTCAACCGGCTCGGGTCTTACATCAACACGAACTGGCACTACTGCCGGCTGCGCTTGCCCGGTCGGCTGAATCATGGCAAATAGCGCCTCAGCAACTAAGCGAACAGTTTCCGCAGATGGAGGAGGTGTTGGCACCTCAGCTGGTGCCGCACTCTCATCAGAGCGCTGGGGCTCAGACTGCCCAGCACCACTACGTGTTGCCTATAGGTGGACAAGACACACATTAGCGAATGTATGCAAGCAAACCAACACAAAAAGGAATGCGCAGATTCCTCAAACAAGATTTTGTACATTCCTTAATGGACATTCCAGAGTTCATTAGCGTTACAGCAGGTCGCACAAACACGTGCTCGCCACCCCACAAAAGAATTTGACCACGAATTCGAAAGAGGAAGACCGATAAAAGCTGATACCAAAATGTAACGACCCCATCCGTTAAATGACGTATAGTAGAAGGTCCGGCCAGGGCCCCACACTATATGCCACAAACAGACGGTGAGGTCACAGGATAATACCAAACCATACGAATCCTAACTCAGAGCATTCTAGCGGAAGCTTTAAGTTACAACTTTGAACTCTAATCAGGAATGTCCAATATATAAAACCACCTTTATATATAACACCATGGAATGTACAACAAAGGGTTTGGCCTTAAGGCCTTATAGTTCCTCTTCCATACAACATGATTTACAAACCTCGGCGCGCAGGCTGGCCATACATGAGTAAAAGAGAACAACCAAAATATTCGCTTAGCCTTCAAGGGCTAGCCGCAGCAGCAGCAGCAACAGCAGTAGGGCTTCAGCCCATCACTTACCACTTGGCTCTCCAGCACCTGCACGGGAACAATCCACCCAACCGGTGGTAAACAATGCAACGGTCAGCATTCAGCTGACCCAATTATAACAATCTTACCCCTTTCTCGGGGCATGAGCATTCTTTCCCTGCAAAGCATGGCATCATATAGCAACTATGTGCGCGCAGGCACATTCAAGCCATCACAACTATCGGCCACACGGCCCGACAGTCCGTGCACTCAGGGCACATTCTTGGTGTACCGGAATACCAGGGTCAACACCACCGTCTACACGGTATTTGAGCATTCTAGTCTTTCCGGCGCGCGGGCCTAAGACTCTCATTAGGCGCTCCAACAAAACCTATAACCAGGCTTCCAAGTCGGACGGACCTAACGTAGGTACGGATCAGCCACCCCCCGTTGCTCAAGTCGCCGTGCCACCTCGAATACGGAAGTATCCATGGCTATTTATAGGCACGGGTCGGTTTCACCTTTCCTGTTCGGCAATCTGCCTTTTCATCGAGTTGCAGCCCAACGGCTCAACCACTCATAAAGTGGCAACGCACGGCCACAAGAGTTGCATCCAACCCTCTTCATTTCCTGGACATCGTCCAGTACTTCCTGCCGCACCAAGCAACAGGTAGGCACAAGGCATCACAAGCCAATATCACGGAGCCTTCTCCGATATGCAAACAAGCATCACCAATCCAGACCACGTCCAGATGGGCTTCACACAGCATGCCTAGAGCCGTACTCCAATTCCGGCCTCTAACAAGGGGGACTTCACATATCTTCCCCAAGGGACACCACAACCTACCGCACACTCGCGGGGAAGGGTTTTCCCTATGCAATGCAGAAAAGAAGGACTTCACATGTCCAAGGAGGGAGATCGTTACCCTTGTCGATCTCTTCGGAGCCATCGAAAACTAGCCGGTGAGAAAGAACCGCAGCAGCCTTGCCTTCACAACGCCGGCTTCAAATCACGAATCGGACCATGGGAACTCCGCCGGTGGCTTGCTCTCCTCCTCCTTCTTCTTCCTCTCTCTTTCTCTCTTCCTTAAGAAAAATGAAGAATGCCTTCTTCATCACCCCTTCACGAATTTAATCCAGCCAGGAATCACCTGAGCCCTTGGATCCAAAGAGAGAATCTGAACGGCCACGATTTGCCCAAAAAACCCAATTTTTGGCTGACACGGCCTGTGACACGCCCGTGTCACAGGCCGTGTACCCTTAAGCGGCACACGCAGTTTGAACCGACTGAACAACACGGGCATCGACACGCCCGTGTCGAACCTGACACGCCCGTGTCATCCTGAGACACGCCCGTGTCAAACCTGCCTCATCGAGCTGCAACCAGTACACGGGTCGGAACACGGCATCTGACACGCCCGTGTCCAACCTGACACGCCCGTGTTCATGGCCGTGTTCAAGGCCGTGTAATTCTCTGACTCGAATAGGCCAATTTCGAAATTTAATTCGGACACGCCCTGGGACACGCCCGTGTCGAAGGCCGTGTCCCAGGCTCGACGATCGTCGACTCTCAATCGTCGACTAACCTGAACACGCCCTGGGACACGCCCGTGTCCCAGGCCGTGTACCCCCGACATGCCCTGGGACACGCCCGTGTCCCAGGCCGTGTAAAATGACCTGTACCTCAAAAATCATTTTGAGTCCTTTGGGGTCTTTTTGGGGTGTTACACCATTAAACGGAGAGGCGAGGCTATAGTGGGATGAGTTGGAGCTGTACCAGTTTAATGGTAGGCTGTTGATTGAGATCTTGATGGAGGAGTTCTCGAGACACTTTCTAGCGAGATATATTCCATCTGCACAACGGATTGCATTGGACAATCAATTCTAGAGGTTAACTCAGGGAGAGAGTTTGGTGGATGCCTACTTGCATGTGTTTTCAAGATTGGGGCGATATACAGTATTTACATTTGCAGATGAGCAATGGATGACCAATAAGTTCTATGAAGGACTGCGAGATGATCTTAGGTGGCTTCTCTCAGTTCCAATGATGCAGGGTTTTCTAACATTGGTCAATACAACCCGATTTCTCGAGCATGATTTGAAGACAGTCCAAAGTAAGAAGGACTTGGGTATGAATAAACCAGAGTTCAAAGTACCAAACTCTTCAAAGACTGAGTATCGAAGATGGAATACAAAGTCCAAATCTTCGGGACTAGATCCTTCTTCTGTTGTGTCTAGAGAAACTTCTAGGTGAGGCCCAATTATTTGTTATACTTATGGCAAGCCAGGACACATAGCCCACAATTGTTGGAGTGGCCCTCCAAAGATAGAGAAAAAGGCAGGAGCATATTATGTTGAGAAGGGTAAGGCAGTGGAATCAACCACATCCCATTATGCTCCAGCCCAGCCCAAAGTATATAATCTTGGAAAATAAGAGGCCATAAAGCAAAGCGATGTGGTGATAGGTATGAGTTAAGATACAGTTTTAATTACTTTCTATACTTGCTACCTTATGCTTTGCTTAACTTGCGTGAATTAGGATTTGTCCTGATTTTGGATTATCTGGCGAGAGCACTGTTTGATATAGGAGCCTCTAATTCCTTTTTGTGTGAGGACTTCATGGTGCATATAAGAGTGCCTTCTTTTCTATCGACAGATAGAATGAATGTGTTGCTGCCTAACAGGTGCTTGATGCACGCGGATAAGGCCTGTTGCATTAAGGTGCAGATAGGAAGTCATGATTTCGACTTGAAAGCATCTGTGCTTCCGATATCTAAGTTTGATGCAATCTTTGGCATGGACTGTCTCTTAGAGAAATGTGACTGTATTGAATGTAACTCTAAGGAAGTCATACAAGGGAAAAACACCGAACACGAGACTAAGTTCACGGGCATGTGAGGATCGAGAAAGATATTGATGTCTGCTCTCCAAGTAGTCAAGGCGGTTCAGAAGGGAGCGATATTATTTTTCACATATTTAGAGGCTATAGAGTCAAAGCCAAGTTTGAGTGATGTTATTGTTGTGTCGGGGTTTGCGGATGTTTTCCTAAGGAAATCCATGGAATTCCACCTAAGCGAGGGATTGACTTCATTATTGAGCTGGTGTTAGGTACAAAACCTATGTCACGCTCACTATACCATGTGGTGCCAAAGGAGATGATGGAACTTAAGGTTTTGTTGCAGGAGTTTCTAGAGCATGGCTATATACGTCCAAGTATGTCACCTTGGAGAGCACCAATCCACTTTGTAAAGAAGAAGGATGAAGACTTTCATCTTTGCATTGATTATCGTGAACTGAACAAGCTGATAGAGAAGAGCAAGTATCCTATTTTGTGAATCGATGATTTGTTTGATAATAAGGTTGGATCGACTGTCTATTCGAAGTTGGATTTGAAGTCTGGCTATTGGCAGTTGAGAATTCGGGAAAGTGATATTCCCAAGACAACATTTGGCACACGTTATGGGCATTATGAATTTACTATGATGCCTTTTGGGCTCACTATTTCACCATCAATGTTTATGGACTTTATGCACAGGACCTTTCGAGAGTATTTGGACATGTTTGTGATTGTCTTTATTGACGATATAATGGTATACTCCCAATCAGAAGAGGATCATACGAATCAGTTTTGCATACCCAGAGGAGGAATCGATTTTATGCTAAGTTATCTAAGTGTGAGTTTCGGCTATCGTCAGTGGTTTTTCTTGGTCATGTAGTTAGTGGAGAGTGTATTGCTGTGGATCCGACAAAGATAGTTGCGATACGAGAATGGCTTGTACTTGCTTCTATAGCGGAAGTCAAGAGTTTTATTTGACTTGCTTGCTATTATTGGCACTTTATAGATACCTTTTTGAGTATTGCTTTACCTCTCACTTCATTGAAAAAGAAGAATCCTAAGTTCGTTTGGATGCCAGAGTGTGTGCGAGCTTTTGAGGAGTTAAAGATTCGTCTAACCACGACCCCTGTGTTATGCTGCCATGTAGAATAGAAGGCTTTGAAATCAATAGTGATGCCATAGGCAGCGGCTTACACTGCGTTCTTCTACAATTTGGACCTGTGATTGCTTATGGCTCTCACCAACAAAAAGTGCATGAGAGGAATTATCCGGTTCACGACTTGGAATTGGTGGCCGTGATATTCGCTCTTAAGCTACGATGACATTATTTGTATGGCATGAAGGTTAATATCTTTACGGACCATAAGAGCCTGAAATACTTTTTGCATTATAAGGATTTGAATATGCGATAGCGGAGATGGATGAGTTCCTTGGGGACTACACCTTTAAGATTCATTACACTCCCGGGAAGGGAAATGTGGTTGCGGATGCGATGAGTCACAAGACACAAACATGAGCAAATTGATTACATATGCATGATGAGCATTTGATTTGTGAGTTGGATGCTCTGGAAATCTCTTGTGTTAACGGGAGGACGAGCGTGGATGCATGTTTGAACTGGACGAAGATGCAATATGAACTTGCTGATAAAATTCAACAGGCATTGGAGCTTGACTAGAACATGAAGCGCTATAAGGTGGAGATAGTGGATGGGTAAAATTCCCAATCCTTATTGAATGACGGTATTTTGTGGAAGGACGGTCGGTTGTGCGCCCGTAATGTTAGAAAATTGTAGGATGAGTTGATGTATGAGGTATATTTTACCAAGTACTCAATCCACCCAGTGAGCACAAAAATGTTTAAAGACATGAAGAAGTTATTCTAGTGGCAAGGGTTGAAGAAGGACATAACACATTATGTGGAAAAGTGCCAAAATTGAGTCCTAGTGAAGTCTGGATGTCAAAAACCCGGTGCTTTCTTGAAATCGTTACCAATACCGAAATGGAAGTTTGATGATATATTTAGGGATTTTGTGCACGGTTTGCCTAAATCGCAATGTGGGAACGATTCCATTATGGTGATCGTAGACCGGTTGTCAAAAGTATCACACTTCATTCAGAATCGAAGGGACTATTCAGTGGAAAAGTTAGCCAAACTTTATGTTGTGAACAAATCATACGATTGCACGGTGTGCCTTGTAGCATCGTTAGTGACCGAGATGGGTATTTCATGTCAAATGATTGGAAGCTTATTCATCAACTATTGGGTTCCAAGCTAAAATTCACCACGGACTTTCATCCTCAGACGGATGGTCACGCCGAGAGGGTAAACATAACAATGGAAGATATGCTTCACATGTGCACCGTTGATTTCGGAAAGAGGTGGGAGGACCATCTCTTTATGATCAAATTTGCCTACAATAATAGCTACCAAGTAAGTATTCAAATGGCATATTTTGAGGCCTTATATGTTAGAAAGTGTCGTACTCCGTTGGCTTGGGTAGAAACAAGTGAATGGAAGCTTTATAAATGTAAAGACGTCGAAGATGCGACTTTAATGATACATTTGATTTAAGAACGATTGCTAATTGCGCAAGATAGACAGGAAATATACTACAATGACAAGCAACGAAACGTGGAGTTTCTGGTTGGCAATTAGGTTTATCTCAAGATAAAATTATTCAAGTGCGTATCTAGGATTCGACATTTGAAAAAGCTAAGTCTGAGATACCTTAGACAATTTGAAATCATTGAACGAACTGGAGAAGCTGCTTATCAGCTGAATATTTAAGCTAAAATAAGTGGTTAACACAATGTGTTTCATGTATTGGTGCTGCGGAAGACTGTGTGAGAGTCTACGCAAGTGGTTGTTGCAGATCAAGTTCCAGTCAATAGTGGGTTGATAACGAATGTCAAGCCAATTCGAATCGAGTACACGGAGATCAACCTGTTGCGAAACAAAGAGATCGGAATGTTCAAAGTCCATTGGTAAAACTGTGGCCATGAGGAGCTATTATGAGGGCGCGAGCAGATCATATGAGAAGAGTTCCCTAAGACATTCCGTTGAGGTACATTGATATGTTTTGTATTTGTGTTGTGTACTATTAAGTGTGGATTTTGGGACGAAATATCTTAATGGAGGGGAGAATTGTAATGTCACAAATTTCCTGAAAATTACAATTAGTTGGTCACTGGAGGTTACCTCCAGGTAGTAGAGCTAGCACTAGTGGTAGCCAGCTGATTTAAAAGACCAGCATATTTTGTAGGTATCGCTCGGCATTAGTGTGATACGACACGACGGTAGCCAATTAATTCGACCTTTGTCTCTAGCTGATACCGCCCGACAGTAGCGATAACCCAAGTGGTAATGTGCCACATGTCAGATAAGGTTGAGGCAGTCTTTGTGCGGCAGAGCAGTAGTGATTGGGCCAAGCAGCCACCGCTTGAACTATTGCGCGACAGTAGCATTGTACCGTGCGGAGGTAGTCTTTGATAAGAGGTTGAGATGAGATTATTTTCTCATTTTCTCTCTGTATCTCTCTCTCTCTCTCTCTTGGATCCTAAGGAAGAAGAAGGGAAAAGATAGAAGAGCAAGGGAAATGTTGATCCAGCCTTGAAGGAGAGCTACTGTGAAGGCATTCTTGTGTTCGGATTTGCGAGTCAAAGAAAGATCTATGGAGAGGAATGAGTGGTGTTCATTTCCATCTTGATCAAGTGCAAGATCATGGATCTTAAGCGATTGACAATGGTAACAACCTTTTTCCTTGGACAAGTGAAGTCCTTATTTGGCATGTACATGAAAATCCTAACCAATTAGTGAAGAACGAGAGATTTCCAATGGGTTGATCGTTGTTATCCCCATTTTAAAACTTGCATATAGAATCCAGTGTCAAAATATGAAATAGGCATATTGTGTGAAGCCCATTCATACCGGTTGGTATGGATTGGTGATGATTGATTTTGCGTGCTGGAGAAGACTTCATGGTTAAACATGTAGTTTATGGAGTTATGGGGTGTGTAGGATGATGCATTGAGAGTACTGGAGTTGGTCTTTAGGAAAACACCCAAATTAGGGGAAGAAATGAGATTGTTTCCTATACCGCGTGGTGATAGAGATAACGCTGGCGATAGGGATACCGCTTACGATAGCTCCCAGAGAGCTATGTTGTGAGGTCTGTCTCTTGGAGACTTGGGGCCAAATATTTGAGCTGGGAGCTTGATGAGCCCAACTTTGGTGTCCATGAGTGCCAACCTTGAAAGATAATGTAGTTGTGTATTTTGTTAATGGGAAAGGGGAGGCTAACCTTCATCGTGGTTTGTAGCGCATGACAATTTGAGTAATGGGATATGGCTGAATTGTACCCAACTCTATGTCGTTTCACTTGGAGTGAGGCATTGAGGTGAATCTTGGAGATCGTCTCTGACTTTGTTGTTACCAAAAGAGTGAGTCTTAGGCTTCAGGCTAGAAAGACTAGTAATGCTCAAAGAATGTTGACTTTCACTGTGTATGGTAGTGGGACCCTGGGTAATCCAGTACATCGATAATATGCCTTGAGTGCACGGGGCGTAAGGCCGTATGTGCCTATGTCTGTGTCGAATGGTGCTTAATTGCACGTTTTGGTTCCAAAAGAGATATATACTATTGTTTCTAGGGTAGGAGCACCACTGTCCCGAGTGAGGGGTGAGTTCGTTATAATTTTGCAACTAATGTTGACTTTTGCCTTATTTTGCCACATCTTGGTGGGCCGTGCTTATGCAGGTGATGGAGAGTCAAGTAAAAAGTAGCGGCCTGATGTCTCTTATATTGTGTTGGCTGGCCCTCAAAGGTCCAAAGACAAATCATTTACTATTTTCTTGTCTGGCCGGCATGTGTGCCAAGGTATGGAATATACATTTGTGAAGAGAACAATTATAAGGCCTTAAGGCCAAAGTTTTTTTTGTATTTTGAATATCATTCCTATGTTTATATAAGTGGACATTCCCGTGTTTGGGTTCTAAAAAACTTTTAAATACTTCCGCTAGAATGCATTCTGAGTTAGGATGCGTAAATGTATTGGTGTCAATGCGTAACTCTTTTAACTATCTGTGGAATATGGCATGGAGCCCCGACCCGACCTTTTGTTTTATTCTATGTGACGGATGGGGGTGTTACAGGAGGAGAGATTTTTACCGGGAGCCTTTTGGTTGTCATCTCGAGAGCTCCAGTGCTCTAAATCCTCGAGAAGCTTAGATTCAAAAAGCTCTTACCGAGCTCTTCGCGTGCATTTTCTTTTTATCGCACCTTCATTTAGGTCAACCCTTGGTGTGAAGTGCTTGAGAGGTTTGATTTTGGTGAATCTCAGGCAAGTGCTGGTTTTCTTCCCTTGCTTGTTCCCCTATAAATTTTGAAATCCTTGAATTTCTTATTCTTCCTTCTCCTTTTTCTATATCTTTAGCAAATCAATTCTGCCCCTATGATCTAAGTATAATAACTAAAACTGCATTATTAGTAACTATACTTATCCTTCTTTAAGCCTTCTTATTTGTTGTTAGGACTTATGAAAGTTATTCAACTTGAGCCTAATTGCATCGTTTCTCTTTCTTGTGCTGAAATTTCTTGGTTTAAATCTCTCTTAAAGCACTGTTTTGCTAATTGTTAGTTTTTTATGTAACACAAGTCTTCATTCGTGAGTTTAGGGAGAATTTTATCCCTCCTAGGTCCTTCTAAGATTTCTCTAATACCCATTCTTGTTTTTGGAGCTAATATTATTGTGTAGGCAACGATGATATGTCATATGGGTCACGATGATATCGTTGGTCATGATGATATCATCGTATGCGTCATAATGATATTGTTGGACATGACGATATCGTCAGACATGATGATATCTCTATATAGATCATAATAATATCACCGGTCTTGACGATATCATAGTGTATGCTTATCGTTGGGAGAACTTCTTTTATTATATTGTCACGATGTCCCGATGCTAATTCTTGTATGGTGCCAGAAAGCTTTGTATGCATTTATTTTATAAGTCTAATATTATTCTTAGCCAAATTAAAAATATATATATACTTTCTATTTAGGAACTCTTGTATTTTTTTCCAAATTCCTGGAATATTTTGGTCAGTTGGTGTGAATGGGAAAGATACAACCACCATAATACCTATATATGATTTTTTTTATTTTGGACTGTGGGTGCTAGTGGATTGTACCATCTCCATAGTGTCTGTTTGTGAATTATTATACCCAGTTATTTTCTTATGGACTCTTGGTTTTTGTTTGAAAGAGAGCCACCACGACTGTGCCTTTTGTGATATTATGGTATGATGGGTTGTGTTGGAAAGATAGCCATCACCTCAGTGCTGACTTATGCTTGGTGTAAATGATGTACTTTTTCGAGCTAATCTGTCTCAAATATTATGATCAATCTATATGAACTTTTTTGATGGATCCTTATAACACATAGTGCAAGTTCATTCTTATGGTTAGTCATTACTGGACTTATTATAGATGCTATTTATAAACCTTATAATTTGATAAAAGCTCAACTTGTTGGAAAGTGAACCTCTTTAACCGAAAGATTTCCTTTGATTTATTCAGTTTAGCTACCGCTTGCTCACTGTGTTTGCTGAGGTGTTCTTTTCTTTTGAATGCCTCAAGTTTGGAGTAGCAGTGGCTCTTGCTATTAGAGCTTGTTATTCCAGGATTTAATGTTGTAGTTCTTTTCCAATCGCTGTTGTGAGGTAGTTGTTGTTCTCTCCTCTATTTCAGACTTATGTATTTGCTTCTATGAGTTTGTGTCAGGTTGTTAGCCCCCATAGATTTTACTTGCATGTGTTAGATTACTTGCTGGCTTTTCTACTGCTATTTCTACTACTTACCTATTTTATGCATAAACGCTCTCAAAGAATATTTTAAGTTTGGATGCATGCTAGTTATGTACTCTTGGCAAGTGTACTAATCGTTCAAGTAATAAAAAAGGAAGATTTTCCCCGAGTATCGATGTCACAAAGAACGCAGAGTGGGTAGTGATTCTATCGTTTAGAAATGAATTATAAAGATTTAAACTAAAAAAAATCAAGGCTTTGGATTTTGGTTTGAAAATAAAATAACAAATCAAAACTACAGTAATGCGGTTCGCAATCCCTGCTTTGCTCGGTGGATGGAGACTATGCAGGCTGCTACGCATTGCTTTGGTAGGCAGACGGGTGAGAAGGAAAGTGGATGGCTGGTTCGCACATGTGGAATGTGGGTCAAAAGAAACTATTCGCAATGCTTGACACTAGAAATTGGTAGTATAATAACTCACACAATGGTAGAATGGGAAATGGAATAAAGACACTCCTCACTTCACATAAACCATAAGATAAATAATAAACATGGAAGTAAACTTGAAAATCACAATTAGGGTTATGCAAACATCATCCATATAACAAAATATTAAACATAAGAATTACTACAATAAGGAGAAGGAAAGATTACAAATAAAGCACAAAGACTCACTGGAGATTCACAACAAAAACTAGAGGGTTGTTAGTCCTCATCCATGCTCATTTTTCAACTACCAGCCGGGGTAGATAAGGGCTGTCACCACCTTCTAATGAGACCGTTTTCTTCGTTAATCACCTTTGCCCTGTTAAAGCCTATGGTTTGCATCTCTTTAATTTGACAATATCAAATTCCATGTTGTGTTTGATGATACAAGGTTTGGGTATAGTGCGCAGTGAAAGTCTTTGTTTTCAAGGTAGCTAGCAACCGAGGGGGGGGGGGGGAATAGGTTTCTTGGTTTATTGTGACTTTCTTTTATTTTCTTCTTTAAGTGCTTAGTGTGTTAGTAGTTATCTGCTTTCAAGAACCTGCAATAAAAAAAACAACACAACAAACATCATACACAAAATATATAGTGGTTCCCTAGATTATGGGTACGTCCACTCTCGTCCCACCTTTCTAACTTCTTGTTAGACAAGGCACTTATCCAAAACATAGCTCAACGAGCTTACACCTCAGATCCGACAGGATATCTTAGTCTCCTCCAAGACTTACAGCTCAGGCCAAAGCCCTACCTCAAAGCAAGCTTGCTCCTACTACTCAGTGATCAACTGATCACCTACCTTAGGACCAAAGGCCTACAAATTAGGATGGGAGGACAGCCCTACGTCAGATCCACAATGGATCCTACCTTAGAGAGAATGACTCTCCTACAAATCATGCATAAAGGCGCTACCTCAGATCCAAAGGATCCTATAGCTCAGGCACAAGTGCCCTACAACTCAGAGAGAATGCCACTCTTACCTCAGGCTCAAAATTCCTACAGCTCAGTGATTAAATGATCAACTACCTCAGATCCAAGCTGGATCCTACACTTAGAGAGCATAAATCCCCTATAGGTCAGGGAAAAATACCCTACCTCAGTCTCAAGATCCTACACAAATACAATGGGTTTTAATTAATTTGACATAGAGAAATTTCACTGTGTCTGCTACTAGAGCTGAGTTATCTCAGCTCTAACTATCTTCACAGTAGAAAAAATATGTTCATCAATAAATGGTTGCCTCTGCTAGAAGTATCTCAGAAAAATGTTTCTGAACTTGCAATTGAAGACTGAAGATCTGCTAGGTCTTGAGTTCTTCAAATAGCTAACCTGAACCTGCAGTATACTGAAGGCTCTCCTCTCTTTTCTTTCTCAGAAGTGTATTTTTGATCCTTAGTTTGGATTAGGGCTATGGTTCATTATTAGGATTGTTGACCCACCTTGTATAGCCAGGGTCAAGTTTATTAGTCCTAGGGTTTAGGCCAGTCATTAGAATCAAACTTTATGGACCAGCCTGCGTGGACTTTAGGAGACTCAAGACTTAGAAGATTTCAGAGTTAAGTTTATTAGTTCTAAGTACTTCAAACTAAGCTTGACGATTGTCGATCTCAGATCGATGAACTCAGAGTTCCTTCTCTGAGTTAAGCTCGATGATATTCGAGCTCAGGTCGATGAATTCTTCCCTCAAGACGGATTTATGAGCTCGTCGAACTTGGAGCTCAGGTCGACGAAATCTTCCCAGAGGTCGACGAACTCTATTCTGAGTCAGAATGATATGTTTTCCATATCTCTGTCCCTAATTCATGCTATTCTTTGGCAGTAATTCTCAGAATAATTAATGCTTATATTCTCAAGAATATAGCCGTTCATGACAGCATTAATTATGGATTTCATCAGAGTTAATTACTTGCTCATTTTACTGGGACAGTTGGGGAAACTCATTAAAGACTATTTCAGCCGTTTTCTTCTCCAGAATCTAAGCAAAAATTAATGCTTATAATTCAAAATTCAAAAGTAAAATTATATAGCAGAATATAAAAGAGATTTTCAAGCAGCTCTCGAAAAGAACAAGAATAAGAAGAAGAGATATAAACAAGGATATACAAAGAACAAGATACAGAATAACAACTTCTTTCACTGTGTAGAAAAAGAAACTATTTTCCCTTGATCTTGTAAAAGACTGAATAAGAAAATCAACCAGATATAAATTGTCCTCTTCAACTTCTACTCCAGGAATCCTCAAAGACAACTCTTCTAGATCTATCTACAAGTTCCTTGAAACTTATCCAAGTCAAGGCTGGAGACCTATACTGTAACGACCCTAGCCGATCCAACGTGGCAGTGCCACGGCTCCGCTCTAGGCGTCGCTACCGGGCTGCAGCCCAAGCACCCCAACCCCTCTCCCTCCACAGGCGGGTTGTTGGTGGCCACAGCCTCCCTTTGATGAGCGAACTCGACAGTTAAGTTGGGCCGTACGGGGACTTCCCAGGAGGTCACCCATCCAAGTACTACTCTCGCCCAAGCACGCTAAACTATGGAGTTCTTTCAACCTTCATCACCAATTGAGCTGCAGCTCAATTGGTGATGAAGGTTGAAAGAACTCCATAGTTAAGCGTGCTTGGGCGAGAGTAGTACTTGGATGGGTGACCTCCTGGGAAGTCCCCGTACGGCCCAACTTAACTGTCGAGTTCGCTCATCAAAGGGAGGCTGTGGCCACCAACAACCCGCCTGTGGAGGGAGAGGGTTGGGGTGCTTGGGCTGCAGCCCGGTAGCGACGCCTAGAGCGGAGCCGTGGCACTGCCACGTTGGATCGGCTAAGGTCGTTACAATAAAAAGTGCACTTTTATTGTAACGACCCTGGCGCGTACGTAACAGCGTTACGGCTCCGCCCTCCAGGCATCGCTACCGGGCTGCAGCCCAAGCACCCAAACCCCTCTCCAGCCCACTGGCGGGTTGTTGGTGGCCACAGCCTCCCTTTGATGAGCGAACTCGACAGTTAAGTTGGGCCGTACGGGGACTTCCCAGGAGGTCACCCATCACAGTACTACTCCAGCCCGAGCACGCTTAACTATGGAGTTCTTTCAACCTTCATCACCAATTGAGCTGCAGCTCAATTGGTGATGAAGGTTGAAAGAACTCCATAGTTAAGCGTGCTCGGGCTGGAGTAGTATTGGGATGGGTGACCTCCTGGGAAGTCCCCGTACGACCCAACTTAACTGTCGAGTTCGCTCATCAAAGGGAGGCTGTGGCCACCAACAACCCGCCAGTGGGCTGGAGAGGGGTTTGAGTGCTTGGGCTGCAGCCCGGTAGCGATGCCTGGAGAGCGGAGCCGTAACGCTGTTACGTACGCGCCAGGGTCGTTACAATAAAAGGTGCACTTTTTATTGTAACGACCCTAGCCGATCCAACGTGGCAGTGCCACGGCTCCGCTCTAGGCGTCGCTACCGGGCTGCAGCCCAAGCACCCCAACCCCTCTCCCTCCACAGGCGGGTTGTTGGTGGCCACAGCCTCCCTTTGATGAGCGAACTCGACAGTTAAGTTGGGCCGTACGGGGACTTCCCAGGAGGTCACCCATCCCAGTACTACTCTCGCCCAAGCACGCTTAACTATGGAGTTCTTTCAACCTTCATCACCAATTGAGCTGCAGCTCAATTGGTGATGAAGGTTGAAAGAACTCCATAGTTAAGCGTGCTTGGGCGAGAGTAGTACTGGGATGGGTGACCTCCTGGGAAGTCCCCGTACGGCCCAACTTAACTGTCGAGTTCGCTCATCAAAGGGAGGCTGTGGCCACCAACAACCCGCCTGTGGAGGGAGAGGGGTTGGGGTGCTTGGGCTGCAGCCCGGTAGCAACGCCTAGAGCGGAGCCGTGGCACTGCCACGTTGGATCGGCTAGGGTCGTTACATATACCCTGAGAAAAGCTCAAGTCTTCCTAAGCATTTCAACATCCCAGGGGGAGCTTTGACACCAGATATCCACTGAAGTCTTCGCTATTGTATAGAGAAAGAGAGGATAACATCACCTTCATAACCCATTGTATAAAGGGTTTATTAACTCCCTTCAAAAGTTCTTTGTTGGTTTTTGGGCAACTGATCAAAAGCCCAAAGGGTTGTGAGATCTCCCTGCAAATAGATCTTGTGGTGACAGGTCACCTGAGCAAAAACCTGTGGTGATAGGGCAGCTGAGCAAAAACTTGTGGTGGCAGTAACATGATCAAAAACCTATTAGTGGATTCCTTCCAGGGTGGTAGAAGAGTGAATGTACCCAGATTTGGGGAACCACTATAACTTCGTGTGTTGTCTGTGTGTTCATTTTCCCTTACTCTGTTGTGTTGTGGTTGCACGGTTTAGCTTAGTTCCTTTTTAATGTTAATAACTACTATTATCACTAATTTTACTGATAGATTTTAAAAATAGTAAAAATATTTAATTCACTGTATTTACCCCCACTCTAGAGTAAATCAGATCTATCCCCCAACTTTCAATTGGTATTAGAGGGGTGTTCCTTTGGTTGAACAAGCTAACACTTGAACCAAAAGATTCTAGATAGATCTGACCTTTTTCCTTAGTTATTTTATTTTTATATATCATGGCACAGAACAAGGATTATGCATGCACCAGACCTCCAGTTTGCAACCTGAACAAGTTTGCAATCTGGAAGGCAAGAATTATGTTATATATGAACTCTATTGATGAAGACATATGCAACTCTATTTTCACAGTTCCACCAGCCATAGAGGCTACCACTACTTCATCTTCATGCACACATGTTGTTCAACCACCTGAGTGGATAGATGCATAGAAGAAGGCCAAGATAGCAGATGCCAAGTCCATGAACATCTTAGCACTGACTATGTCAGATGACATATTCCAGAAGGTGGCTGAATGAACCACTACTAAAGCCATCTGGGACTCTCGATTAGATGGTTACTGGATCTGCAGATGAAAGAAAAGATAGAAGGTCTAATCTCATCTCCTAGTATGAGAACTTCAAGAAGGAATAATCAGAGTCACTGGGTGATATGTATAATAGACTTAGCTCAATTGTTAATGAGCTGAAAACCTTGGATAATGAGATAACCCTAACTGAGATCAATGACAAGATTCTCAAGTGCTTCCCCAGCTCATGGGATTCCAGGATCTGGCCAATAAAGGAGGCCTAAAGCCTAAATGAGATCACTACTGAATCACTATTGGGAAATCTCAAATCTTATGAGCAGTTAATAAAGACCAGAGAAACTACTGAGCAGAAGACCTCCACACCAGGGAGAAAAGAGCAAAGTATTGCCTTCAAAGAAATTGAAGGATCAGAAGCTCCACCTGTAAATGATGAGCTTATAGGGCTACTGACAAGAAGATTCTATAAGATAGCTAGAAAGGATTTTAGAAGAAAGTCATCCAGACAGGATGACAAATCAACGTATGAGAAGACAACTATTAAAGAGATTGTTTGCTTTGGATGTAGGAAACCTGGACATATCATTTCAGAGTGTCTAGAGAATCAGAATAAAGAGAAAAGAAGAGAAAAGGAATCCAGAAGGCACCATAGCAAGCCATCCTCCAGTCAGTACAAAAGAAAGGACAAGAGCTTTGTTGCTGAAACCTGGAGTGATTCAGAAGAAGAATCCTCATCTTCCAGCTCAAGTGAAGATGATGAGGAAGTAAAAGCAAGAGAAGTTTGCTTGATGGCTATCAATGCATCAGGCAGCCTTTCTGAAAATGAGCAACCTGAAGAGGAATCTAAATCTAAAGAGGATCAAGTAATCTCTTCATTTGATTTTGATTCAGATAGTTTTAGAATTGAATTCAAATTATTGTGTAATGATTTGATTGATTCTGAGAAGAAATTAAACTACTCAGAGATAAGATAACTGAACAAGAGAATCTTCTATCTGAAAACAACAAGTTAAAGGATGAACTAACTATTGTAACTGAACAAATCTTATCACTAAAATTAGAATTAGCTGAGTCAAGGCAACTTGAAGAATCTTTAAATTTGAGAAACATCAAGCTGATGGACAGCACAAGCACAGTAAATGCCAGACTAAATGGCAAGCTGGGCTTAGGTGCTTCATCAAGCCAACCTCATCTCCTTCAGAAATACATTCTTTCAACCCCTATATAATTGATAACAGAAAAGGGTAAAGAAAAGCTAAATGAAGATAACAAACTAATTGAAGCCATTCAGAAAACCAAGAAACAGAGAGAAAAATAAGAAATCTAATAAAAACTATGTTCAACAGTTTTCGTCGAACTCAGACCGATGAAATGCATATAGTTCGTCGAACTCTGATCGACGAACTCTTAACACAGAATTCTCTTATAATTATTTGTCGAACTACGATCGACGAAACCAATAGAGTTCTTCGAATTGTGATCGACGATATTAGGGCACAAAAAATTAATACCTTTATTCTCTGAGCGGAGTTCGACGAACTCATCCCTATTCGTCGAACGTAGATCGACGAACTTATCAAGGTTCATCATTCCCAGTTCAATTTAATAGAAACTTAAATTTTCCTGAAACTTATAATCAACCAAGATCTTTCATTAACACATTTAATCAGTGGATAATTCCATCAGAAAAATTTCATCCCCTAGGACATAAGAACCAACCTGAATATTCTTATATTTACCGTTTTAACTATGAAAAGAATCAAGGACCCAAGGTAACCTAGGTTAAGAACATCTAATATATTTAAATGCAGGTGAAAGACTATCCCACCACAGATCAACAGTGGTACCTGGATGGTGGCTGCTCAAAGCACATGACTGACAGCATGGAAAACCTAACCAACTACAAGTCCAAGCTAGGTCCAAATGTAATATTTGGTGACTCCAACTGTGGCCAAACAGAAGGCTATGGGAAGGTTAAAATTAGAGCTGTCACTTTCAGGAAGGTAGCATATATAAGTGGACTGAAGCACAACCTAATATCCATAAGTCAATTATGTGATGAAAGGTTTCAGGTATCATCTAATAAATCCTCCTGCATTATTACTTCAGTAGATAACAAAGTTGTTTTAACTGGAACAAGGGTAGGAAACATTTATGTAGTAAACTTTGAGTCTACTAGGTCAAAAATTTGTCTGTTTAATCAAACTAGCAACAATAATGAACAATGGTATAAGAGATTAGGACATGTAAATTTGAAAAATATTGCTAAACTCTCTAGGGAAAACCTTGTTAGAGGATTGCATTCTTGCCCCTAAAAGATAGAAATCTTTTGCTGGGCCTGTCAATTAGGCTAGCAAACCAAAAATAGTTTTAAATCTATTAATAAGAGTGATTCACCTAGGATTCTGTATTTGCTCCATATGGATCTTTTTGGACCCATTCCTGTACAGAGCCTGGGAGGTAAATATTACACCTTAGTGATTGTTGATGACTTCTCTAGGTTCACTTAGGTGTTCTTCTTGAGGAACAAGTCTTATAACTTTAAGGTTCTTACAGATTTTCTTAAGAGCATAAGGATTGAGTATTCTACTCCAGTTGCCTTCATCAGAAGTGATCATGGTACTAAGTTTGAGTCTCTTCCCTTGCAAGAATTCTATGAGAAGGAAGGTATCAAGCATTGCTTCTCTGCTCCTAGGACTCGTCAACAAAATGGGGTAACTGAAAGGAAAAATAGGACCCTAATTGAAGCTGCAGGCACAATACTTGAGGATGCTTACTTGCCGCTTTCCTTTTGGGCAGAGGCTGTAAGCACAAAAAATTATGTATTTAATAGGAGTCTGATTCACAAACTTAAGGGCAAGACTCCCTATGAACTACTCAAAAGGAAGCAACCTAAAGTAAACTATTTTAAAAAAAAATTTTTGTATTTGTTACATACACAATAACAATAAGAAACACCTTAGAAAATTTTAAGGCAAGGCTGAAATGAGAATTTTTCATGGATATTCCCAAGTCAGCAAGGACTATAGGGTTTATAACAAATCAACTATGAAAATTTGAAGCCAAAAAGGTTGTTACACATCCCTCACCACATGTTGTTGAAGATAGTGAAGAAGATCTCACTGAATTTAGTGAACACCCAACAATAGCTACTATAATTCCACAAGAGGAATTAATTCCCCAAGCGGTTGCTGAACCAACCTTCCTATTGAATTAGTCACACTTAGAGAATGAAAGATAGGGTAAGCTCTGAACAACTCTAGAGGGGGGGGGGGGGGGGGGTAAATAGAGTTTTTAAAGTCTTTTTGTTTTTTGCGGAAATAACAAGTCTTTAGTCAAATATGTTACTATGATATAAGTGTATAAGTGTACAAGTACAACAAGTGAATTAGAGAAAAGGTAACTAAGCTATACAGTAAAATATATTATAGCACAAGCACAGAGGAAAATCACAGCCACACAGACAACGTAAGAATTTTATAGTGGTTTCCCAAACTTGGGTACATCCACTCTTCTACCACCCTAGGTAGGAATCCACTACAGGTTTTGATCAGGTGACTGCCACCAATGAGCTTTTGATCAGGTGCTCAAAAACCAACCCAAGTCTTTTGGAAGAAGACTTGCAACAAGAATAATTTTAAAGGGAATTAAAACCCTGTACAGAGGTGGGGAAGAGAGGTTGATTGAAGTCTTCTTTTCTCAAATCAAAATGAGAAGACTTTGTGGATTCTGTGATGTTGTCAAAGCTCCCCCTGAGATCGTGAATGGTTCAGGAGTGGAAGCTTTGCAAAGGGTGAGTAGGCCTTCTGCTGTAAGATCTACTTTTTGAGATCCTTTGACTGATTTGAATGTTTTTGTCACTTGAGATCCCAGAAAACAAAGAAGGAGAAGAAAGACTCTTGATAGTGATTGTCGTTCTTTCTTCTTCTTTTGAGAGCAGTTGATTTTTCTTCAGAGTGTTGTATGCACTGCCCTGTATTCTTAACGGTTTCTCGTGTATGTATTGCTTCTTTAACAGAGAGATGATCCCCTTGATAACTGCCTCTTGGTCGAATTCAAAATCCTGCAATCAATGCTCAGCCGAAATCTCGGGAATGAAAACGGCAAGAATGCTGTCATATATTCTATTCTATGTCTGTCCCGAGATATAAGCAATTAATTTCATGGGGGATATTTTCAATCAATGCTGCCAGTAAAGGCTCGATTCAAAGGATATAATAGCATTGATTATCCAAGGAATTAACAGTCTATAATATATATAAAATAAGAAGAAAGAAAAAGAAAGAATAAATAACAATATGTCTTACAGTTTTCATCGACCAGAGAACAGCTTTCGTCGACCTGGGATCAGCTTTCGTCGACCTGGGATCAGCTTTCGTCCACCTAAGTTCTGCGAACAACTGCACTGCATAAACTGACGAATTCTGTTCTCTGAGTTCGTCGACCCAAGAAGGTTAAATTAGTCGACCTCAGAACTTGGTCAAACTTACATCATTGAGATAATAACACATTTGGCGTTGAGTGATCTCTGGCTCTAAGAGTTGAAGAGTTAGTTGATCTGAGAACAGAGTTCGTCGAGCTCAGGTCAAGATCATCGAGCTGAGCCTTGAGAAACAGAATTAGTCCAGTAGGAGTCCAAGATCGTCGAGCTGAGTCCTGAAGTCTGGACTTAGACTATTTTCTGGTGTTGAACCACTTCAATTAGAATTAGTCGATCAAAGATCAAGGTTCTTCTGGTTATGTTCTTAGTTCGTCGACTGAGTGTTAGACTTAGAAGGTATTACTTCATCGAGCTGAGAACTGAGTTCGTCGAGCTGGGCTCAGATAATTTTCCCTGAGTTCGTCTAGCTGAGCTCGACTTTCGTCGACCGGAGATCGACGAACGTAGAACTCCTTTTTCTAAGTCTTGAATTCTCCAAGTCTTGAGTAGGCAGTGTTGGAGGCTGGTCCTTTGTACTGTTGATTCTAAGGACTTGACCTAGACTCTAAGACATAGTCATGACCCTGATATATACATGTTGGGTCATATCCTAATTTAGTGAACCTAGCCCAAATCCAACTAGGGATCCAACAATCTCACCCTATTTGGGTGAGGTCACTAATTACAGACTCAATACCAGAAAAAATTATACAAAGCAGGAACACAATATATATCTGGCAGATAATTTAATAACAAGTACAGCAGATATATGTACATAGTCAGCTTTGTAATAGAAAAGAAAACATAATTTTAACAAAGTATATCAAAAGTAGCAATTCTTCTTCAGGATTTTCTATTTCTACTTCTTGCATTTTTCTTCCTTCTTGTTTTCTCCAGGCTTGGTAAATATAATCTCCCTGTTAGGATTGGCAGCTTCTCTTTTTGATATATATAGATCTGCTGCTTCAATCACTGTCTGGGTTGAAGTTCTGGGAACAATTGCCTCTAGATATCTAGCCATATAATCAGCAGGGTCAAACAATTTCTTGCTCACCTGAAGTCTTTCAAGTTCTTTTTCTCTATAAGTAGACATTGTAGAGAATTTAGTTGGATCCTGTCCTTCTTCTCTGGCCTTTTTCATCTGTGACAGAGCAGTAGATTCTTGGAGCCTGGCCATCCTGAAATTTGGATCATCATCTTGACTAACATATGACTGATCTTCTTGAGAGTGTAGCAGGGTGACAAGCCTGAATTATGTTGATTGTTCTTGGAAGTTTGTAGCAATCTGGCTTTCACTACTTTGAGTGTATAGTGATTTTGGAGGTGCAGCTTCACTGTATTTTCTTTTGGGTTTATGTGATATAGAGTGTCTTCTTTGTTCAACTTGTGGTTGAGGAGGAGAGAATTCTGGTTTTTGATACACTATTTTTTTTATTTGTTCTGTACAGCTAGTACTTCTTTGCTGACTGCTTCCATGTGATTGCTGTTTAGATGGCCTTTCTTGACTCTGATAAGTTCTGGTGAATGAGGGCTTGGAAGGTGCTTCTGACTTTTGAGAACTAATTCCATAAGCACTAGCAGCTGGTGGAGGAGGAGGAGGGGGATCCTTCCTGTATTTGTGAGCTGGGGGAGGAGAGTACCTTCTACTTTTCTTCCTAGCCTTTTGTTCATTCTTTGAGAGCCACATCCAGTCCGACATTCCCTTGTATGGGGTTATTTTTTGTAGGATATAGAAGGGAGTATCATTGGTGTTTCCAGGTTTGGGAGCAAGAGGAGGTGGAGCCTTCCTTTTCTTAGAGATTTTCCTTTTCTTAGATTCCTCATCATCATCATCATCAGAGGATTGAGGATTGTCATACCTGACATCAATCTCTCTTAGTGCTTTATTAGAGCTTGTTTTCTTTGTTGCCTGAGATGGAACTGGGGAGGGAACTAGAGAACTGTATATTTCTATGCTCTGAGCAGCTAACTTGTTTTCTTCCTCTATATCAGCCATAATCAATGTAACTAGATCTGGTATTGGAGAATCATCCATTACAAAGACTGGGGCCATAGGAGAAGATACAATTGGGGAGGCAATCTGTCTAGATGATGGAGTGGCAGGAATGGCAAAACTGTCCTTTAGTTGTTTGACAACACCAGGGCTTATTGGGGAAGAATATGGAATAATAGCTAATGATGGCTTGGTATACTCAGCTGGAGGAAGACTGTGATGAGCTGTATCAAAAGAACTTAACAAACTCATCAAGTCTACTATGGGATTAGTGAAAATGTTACCCACAGTATTTAGTTTTAGTATAACTTACTCATCAATGTCCATGTCCGTTTCAATAAAATGAATCAATTTTAATAAATCTTCTTCTGCTTCTGTATCCATGTCTACTGTATCTGATATCTGTACAACTGGTCTTGTTGTTGTTGGTCCTACTGCTTATGCTGCTGCTGCTACTTCTTCATCAAGTATCTCCCCCTTCCTAGTTTTAGCATGTGCTGAAGCCAGGCCCCAACTGAAGATGGAGCAGCGGTGAGGGCAGATATTTGGGTAGCAATAGATGAGATGGAGGCAGCTAGAGGAGAAATAGCCTCTGCTATAAGGGTTTTGAGTAGTGGGGTGAGAAGAGTGATGAGAGTGGTGGTAAGAGAAGGATCCAGGGTTGGAGAGGCATATGGTGGGGCAGAAGCTGAAGGAATAGATGTGGTTGATGGAGGTGGAGGTGGAAGTGGAGTTTCTAAGGGAAAGTCATTTTGTGGAGATGGAGAGTTCATGGGAGAGGAGAGCAAGTTATTGGAGGGGAGGGAGGAGTAGTTGATGTGGGGGATATTAACTAGCTGAGATGGTAGAGGGGATGGAGGTGGTATAGGGATGGAGGTCTCAGGTTGAGGTGAAGTGTAACGACCCCATCCGTTAGATGACGTATAGTAGAAGGTCCGGCCGGGGCCCCACACTATATGCCACAAACAGACGGTGAGGTCACAGGGTAATACCAAACCAACCGAGTCCTAACTCAGAGCATTCTAGCGGAAGCTTATTAAGTGCAAGAACTCATACCATTGAATGTCCACTAATATATAAATATCACATTTATATAGATAACCAGGAATGTTTACAAAACCACACCGCACACGGCCTTAAGGCCTTACAAGTTACTCTTAACAACACATATCATTTCATACATCGGCACGCAGGCCGGCCACACATGAAATCCAACACTTCGCACGGCCTTCAAGGGCCTACCAGCAGCATGGGCTTTTGCCCGCTCAATCCATCAGCCCGCAACACCTGCATATGGACATCCACCCCATGGGTGATAAACAAAGCAACGGTCAGCATTCAACTGACCAATTATAACGACCCCACCCCTTACCCGGGGCAGTGGTTCCTTCCCTGCATGTATAGAAATTTCCACATATAAAGCACATACACCCAACATCACAAACGCCGGCCTCAATGCCAGGCGCTCCGTGCACTCAGGGCACCTTTTATGGTTTGTACTTGGTAGGCGGGCATAAGCCTCCAAACCCTTGTTGAAGACCTCACGCACCCGTCTCACTCAGAGGTACGCACCACACCAAAACCCGTGAGCACTATCAGTCGACCTACCCCCGTAGTGTAACAAGCCTAGGGAATTCGCCCTGCTGCTTTGCTACCAATCGACCGCTCACCCGATCTTAAAATTGCCACTTGGTGAAATGGGCATAAGCCTCCAAACCCCTGTTGAAGACCTCTCGCACCCACCCACTCAGAGGTGTTCATCGCCACTTGGTAGAATGGGCATAAGCCTCCAAACCCCTGTTGAAGACCTCACGCACCCACCCACTCAGAGGTGTCCGCACTCCATCAACCAGCTCTTAACAAGCATACAACCAAAGGAGCTATACAAAGCATCCTCACCAAACACATCGTCCTCACCATCTCCGCAGGCTAAACGATGAATACACGGAGTCTTCTCCGGATCGCAATATAAACATCACCAATCCCGACATACGTCTGGATGGGCTTCACACAGCATGCCTATGCCGTACTACAGACTTCCGGCTCTAGATGCAGACTCAACTGCTGGAATCACTTACGCGTTTCCATCTCTTGATGGAGGATCCCATGCACATGCAAAACAAAGGGCTTCACCTGCCCAAGGAAGAAAGATCGTTACCCTTGACGATCGCTTCGGCGCCATAGAAACTAGCCGGATGGAAATCACCGCAGCGGCCTTGCCTCCGCAACGCTGCACTCGGCTCTCTATTCGGCTCGACGAAGCTCCACCGGCCTCCTCCTCCTCCTCCTCCTCCAAGCTCTCCTCTCTTTCTTAAGAAGAAAGGCTAAGTGGAATGAGCTTTCAACTCCATCCACGGCCTTAAAGAGGCTGGAAATGCTATGGACCATACGATCCAAATAGAAGGAAACGAACGGCCGAGATCTGCCCAAGAAACCCACGTTTTGCCTGACACGGCCTGTGACACGCCCGTGTCACAGGCCGTGTACCCTTAAGCGGCACACGCGGTTTGGAACCGACTGAACAACACGGGGCTCGACACGCCCGTGTCGAACCTGACACGCCCGTGTCACTCTTGAGACACGCCCGTGTCCCCTGCTACACGGCACCCATCGACTTCCAAAACCAGTACACGGGTCGGAACACGGCAGCCGACACGCCCGTGTCCAGCCTGACACGCCCGTGTTCATGGCCGTGTTCACGGCCGTGTACGGCTCTGACCCGAATAGGCTAACCTTAAGATTTAAATCGAACACGCCCTGGGACACGCCCGTGTCCCAGGCCGTGTACCCCCGACACGCCCTGGGACACGCCCGTGTCCCAGGCCGTGTCTACCAGCCTGCTACTCAAAATTGTGTAAAAACATATTTTGAGTTCTGGGGTGTTACATGAAGGAGGAGGAGATAGTAGATGTGTAGGGGAAGATGGAAGTGGAGATGTTGGTGGTGTTGGAGTATGGATGTGGATGGTAGTAGAAGGTTGTGTTGGTTGGACTTGTTGTTGGGATGGAACTAGAGGGGCAGGATGTGGTGAAGGAGTAGAAGGGAGCCCTTTAGTGGGGTGGGGAGTGGCTGTTGCAACCCTTGTACTCTTCGAAGTTTTATTGGAGGAGGAGCTAGCCTTAGTTGGCTTGGTGATGGTCCTCTCCCACTTGCCAAAAAGAGCACAGTTGAGTCTCTTTGAGACATTGATGGATATGGTCGAGGAGACCAGGGATCCTGCAGCCTTTTCCTTTAGGAAGATCCCTAGGATCCTTCCAAAACATACCTCTTTCTTACTGTTCTTCTTTGTGATCAAATCGAACAGAATCTGTGCCCAGTTCACAACTTTCTTATTTACAATGGCACACATGACCAGGAACTGATGCCTTGTGATATAATCATGCGCAGTGTGTTTCCCGAGCAACACTTTCCCAACTATATCTGCGAGAAATTTATACTCGGCAGGCAGAAGTTTCTTGAGGAGCTTATTTGGGGTGTCTCTAGAATACCCCATTTTATTCAGCATTAAATCAAACTCTTCAGAATCAATTTCTAAATTTTCCTCACCATTTTTCAATCCAAAAAATTCAGTAATAATATCGGGGGTAAGAGAAATTGCATTACCCGCGATGGTGCCAGTCATCTTGTTCTCATCGACAGTAGCTGTGTACACCCATTCTCTGATTTCTGTGGCAGATATCTTTATCCGGGTTGAGAGCAGAGTCTTCAGTTGCTGTTCTTCTAGTAGTTGGAGAATGTTCAGGAAATCTGGATCAGAATATTGGAATGATTCAAAGTCCATGTCGAAGCCAACATCAAATTTCAGCGCAGTAAGAGAACTAGCGGGAATCGCCATTAAAGCACCTGTAAAGGAAGAACGACGATCAAGTGCAAAGGAACTGAAAGTGCGGGACGGAGGTTGAAGAAAACCTAAATATAAGGTTTTCCAAAATATGAACCGACAAGCTCTGGTCCACAAAAGAGAAAAAAAATCTTCGTTCTGAGGTCGACGAAATAATTTAAGGTTAAACAGTTTGTCGAACTCAGTCTGAAGAATATAAGATATTTCGTCGATCGCTGGTCGACGAAAGGTTTTTGAAGTATGTTCGTCGATCTCGGGTCAACGAAAATCACTTCACTAAGAGATTTCGTCGAGCTCAGGTCGATGAAAAATCTCAAGAACAGTTATCAGTTTGTCGATCTTAGATCGACGAATAGAGACAATTCTTTGACTATAGATAGCGCATTAGATTAAATCTTGACCATTTATCATACCAAGCTGATTGACAAAGAACAGATGCTTGGATGAGTCCAATGGCTTAGTGAATATATCTGCTCTTTGAAAATCAGTAGAGATAAATTCAAGTTTAATCATTTGTTTGTTAGCACAATCTCTAATGAAGTGGTGTCTGATGTCTATATGCTTGGTTCTAGAATGCAATACTACATTTTGTGTAATTGAAATAGCACTTGTATTATCACATAAAATAGTTGAATTATTTAAGTTGACACCATAATCCAGTAGTTGGTTTTGTATCCACAAAATCTGTGAATAGCAACTGCCTACAACCATATATTCAGCTTCAGTAGTGGATGTTGAAACAGATGTTTGTTTTTTATAGAACCAAGATACAAGTCTGTCACCAAGGAACTGACAAGTTCCAAGGGTGCTTTTCCTGTCTACTCTGCATCCAGCATAATCAGCATCAGAGAATCCAGTTAACACAAATGCTGATTCTATTGAATACCAGAGCCCTAGATCTGGACAACCTTTTATATATCTTAAAATCCTTTTCAAGAAAATAAGGTGAGATTCTTCAGGGTTCACCTGGAACCTAGCACAAAGACATGTGGCAACATAATATTTGGTCTGCTTGCTGTCAAATACAGTAGGGATCAAACAATGGCCCTATACATGGTCTGATCAACTGGTTTTCCAGATTCATCAGCATCTACAACATCATTGGCAGCCATGAGAGTTTTCATGGCAGAGGCATCATTCATCCCTGAAAGTATCTAGTGTCGACTAAATCCACCTATGGGGGGGGGGGGGATAGGTGTCGTGCGGTCTTTTGCGGAATTAATTTAACTTGCACAAATTAACAAACACAGCACAAAAAATTCACAAAGAGTTATAGTGGTTCCCCAATTTGGGTACGTCCACTTTCCCCCTCCGACCTATCTCCCACTAAAAGACGAATCGGTCACTTCTCCAAACAGATTAAAATCCAATCCTCACACTACGGAAGGAACCCTTCCAACAAAGGAGTCACCACTCCACCACCATGGGTTGCACCCAACCCTTACAACTAGGAATAAAAATTCCTTTACAACAAAACAAAAATAGAATGTATAAGAAAATACAAACAACGCTTATGGAGAATCTGATGTCCTTCTTCATTCGTTGAGGCTTTCTTGAAAGTAACGAAGAGTCCACAACCGGATTTCTCTCTTGGAGAGGATCTTGACAAGATCGGCGGCGGCAAGTGAATGCGGCAGCGATACTTTGTAGATCCAAACTTCTTGACGAAGAAAGCAAGGTCCACGAACGATCTCAGTCGGATCAGTCGTCTTCACCGATTTGGAATGGAGAACTAGCATTGTTCAACGAATCGAGAGAAAAGAGATCTCAAGAGAGATGCATGAGACGCTCGTCTTGCCTCGGTACTGTCATCGGAAGATCAGAGATGATCGGAGATTATCGACGATGACTTCCTTGCGAGCGGCTACAGGCGATCGGCAGTTATCCGCTAGGTCACGCTCGGCCTCCTTTTGATTTCCGAGAATGGATTCCTATTGAAGTTCAAAATACACAAGTATATATACCAGAGGCCAACCCTAAAGACTGTTGTGGGACCCACAAGGAGAAGCCCTAGCCCCTGTCGAAATAGCGCACGACCTCTTGGTTCGGTCCAGCGAATGGAGGAAAAATGCCTAAGGCAAAATCGGCGGGAATCATTGGTGATTCTCGTCGAAGTCGGCGGGAATCATTCATGATTCTCGTCGATTTTGCCTTAGCAGAATCCCTGTCTGGAAAATAGTCAGCAGAAAGAAATCGGCGGGAGAGGCTAGCTGATACTCGATGAATCGGCGGGAATGCAGACAGATTCTCGTCGAAGTCGGCGGGAATCACTTGCGATTCCCGTCGATTCTGCCTTAGCAGAATTCTTGTTGGATAACTGTCAGCCGGAAGGAAGTCGGCGGGAATGCATACTGATTCTCATCGAATCAACGGGATTCACTAACGATTCCCGTCGAAGTCGGCGAGAATCACTAGTGATTCCCGACGATTTTAACATAAAAGAATTTCTCTTCCTTCCTTTGAAGACTTAGTCTTTGACCCATCTTTACTCCTCTTCTGCTCTTGATCTACCTCGACCCTGTACTTGAAAATAAGTACACTCCAATAGAGAGAGCACATGTGAGTCAACACACTGATCTACTCAACGAGGGATTACGTTAGCAGACCCGTGTATATTGACCCACTGCATCCAGACATTGGCGTGTACTTAGCATGGAATAACTACAAGCACAACTTGATGGAAGAACGTCAAATACATTGTGAATCCATATTAGCTTGACTGGAGTCTTCTTCAAATCCAGGTAATTGTGGATACAATACCCAACAATCTCCCCCTATTTGAAGAAGTCAAAATCCTACTAGCTAAGATGAATTACAACAACCAAAAAGATATACATAAAAGTATGCGAGACAAGAAGTCAGAATAATAAAATTTCATGCATTCAAAACAATAATTGAATCAGCATATGATCTTATATATATATATCCAAAGTGTTTATCATTACAGGAATAGACGCACACGTATATTTAAAAATAAAAAGTTTAGATTCCAAGTCTATCCCTCCTTTGCCTCAGCATCTCTTAGTTGTTTAGCAAGGAACTTCTTGCTTTGTATTTCAAAATATTCCTTAGGCTTCGAGTAGTACCTGGGGGGAGGAGCTTTATTCTGCACAGTATTTGTCCTGAAGAATATGTTTCTTTTAGCCTCATATTCTTTGTGCATTTCCCACTCATACTGACTGTACACTTCATTTCTATTAAGCTCTCCCCACTGTTGTAGCAAGAATGTATCCAGTATAATACATCTAGACACAGGACTCAATCGTTAATTCTTAACTTCACTTTCCTTCATTCTTAATTTCCTCTCTGCTGGAGTTTCTTTAGAAGTTCCTTCTTGAAGCTTTTTTTCCGTTTTGCAATGGCCTCTTGATCAAACATTGCACTGTGAGAAGCTTTGGCAGCGGCTTTGGCAGCCTTTCTGGCATCAGCTTCACTCAAAGGAAACTCCTCAGCACTTGCAACCTCATCAGTAGCAGTAGTAACCTCATCAGTAGGAGCAACCGGAATTTGTATACATGATGCTTGCTGAACTAGCCAATGACAACTTTAAAAAACATACCCGTTTGATTGCTTGAAGTTTTCGACCATGATTTGCTCTAACCCTGCCATCTTAGCTGTATATTCCTCCTCCCCCTTTTTGGCTTCTTGAGCAATTGAGTTTGAATAAGAATGCAGTGACTCATCTATATACTTGACATTCTGAGTAAAATCGTCCAGCAGGGTTTTCTGATTCGTGTTGAGTGTGACCATGTTGGCATCGAATAATTTGATGTTGTTGTCCACAACATGTGCATTTTGATTTACCACTGCCAGATCAGCTGTATTTTTCATTATTCCTTGTATTAGAAGATTGACGGCAGTGCCGGCCTTAGCATACTTAGCTTCAAATCTTTGTTCCATCATATCCAGCTTGTGATTTATCTCCACAACAGTCTTTAGCATCAACTCCTCTGATTGCTTAATTCGTTTAAGTACCTTGTTGTGAGATCGTTAAAGGAGGTCTTCAGTTCATCCACTATACCTTGAATGATATTTACAGTGTGATTTGCCAGGCAAGGTCCTAACGGATGATCCTGATGTATGGCCTGGGCGTGCTCTGGGGGGATAGGTCTCTGTGAGTCAGGATTCTTTTATTCAGATACACTTGTGGAGCTTGATAAATTTACGGTCTCCAGTGGAGGGATAGAGGCAGCATCTGCCAAGTTTCCATGTATACTCATCACCCCTTTCAGCATAATATCATGTTGTTCCTGAGGCCGGGAGGTCTCCCCCTCAACTGATGTGCCAGATACATCAGGAACTTTTACCTGAATCTGTTCCATAGAAGGGAGGTCAACATCAATCTCCCTCATGGCCATATCATTTCCAGCTTGCTCATCATCAAGTTCCTCAACATCCACATCATCCCCACTAGCAGCAATATTTTCCACATCATCCTCATATTCCTCCTCGTCAGTCTGATCAGTAGCGAGAGTCTCCACTGCATCCTTCGCGATGAGGGTAATATCAGTAACAACGTCTACTTTATCTGAGACAAAGGCTTCCATCCTAAAGGCAGCAGAAGGACTGGGTAATGACTCCCCCTCAGTTCCTGCATGTAGCAGATCAGGAACTTCACTGGGCTCATCCGAAGGATTTTTGAACTCCGGTGCTTTGTCTTCTTCATCAACACGTGTTCCAAACACACCCCCTTGGGCAATTCTTCTTTCCCACCTATCAAAGACGCTGGAGTCCCTCTTCTTTAGGTAGTGAAGGGGAACTCACTTAGTCATATCAAATCTATCTCTGTCCATCTGATTCCGATATAAACTGATGATTCTCCCGAAGTTAGGAGTACGTAGGGTATCTTTTATCTTCTCAAATAACATGGCCCCCCAGTTTAATTTCTTTCTGCACACAATATATATCAGAATCTTAAACATGTCACCTGAAATGTGATCATGGGAGCCAGGTTTGCAGATCAAAACCTTCCCTATGATATTTGAGAGGTGCTTTCCTTCTTCATTCATGTCCTTGCGTTTAATAGCCTTGGTCCCTCGAGCCAAACCACAGAAGAGTAGTGTCCTCGTACGATCATTTTCATCTAGATAGTCCTCTTGTACAGAGTTGGAGAGCTGGAGATGATGTGATCGTTTTGCAGCCGTCATCTTTATCCTTAGTCCTGCTATCTTACTCTTTATCAGGGTGTCCTCGTGACGTAGCTTGGAGTTTGCGTAAAACTCGAGAACTTCCTTGTCTAGGGCCTTGTACGGGTGCTCGAGAATGAAGGAGAGCCCGGCTTGTTCTAGCATCAAGTTGATGTTCCTGAATTCATCTGAAGCATGGGCAAAGCCTGTCCTAACCAACTCACTTCCAGTGAGGAGCCCGACCGTTGTTCGAGGAGCCATTATGAACCTAAACGAGTTAAACCCAAGGAGTTAACTCTATCTAAAGCTAGAATTTGTAGGAACTAAACTCGGAGGGATGATCCTTGAAAGTGGACTTGAAAGTGGAGATTACGATTCTAGGAAGAAATAGACGTTACCTTTCACGCGGAGGGTGGAAGGTAGGAGACACGAAGCAGCCGGTGAGAGGCTGATGAGATGCTTGCGTCGGGATCGAAGGCTGGCGGAGGATCGACGTGACACTTGAGTCGAGCTGATGTCGATGATCGACGGGCTACGATCGATGGGAGACGACGGAAGATAGACCGGAAGGTTGCGAAAGTCGACGAGCTACGGCTGGTGAGCGACGGGAGGCTCGTTTCCGCAAGATCTAAGGGATTCGGCGATGTTTCCGCAGGGTTGACGGGAAATGGCGAGGTTTCCGCTACTTCCTGCAGGGAGCTGAAGGGTCGGCGAGGTTTCCGCTACTTTCGACGGGACTGACACTTGAAAGTCTCTATATCAATCGATTCAAATTGACGGTCAGAATAAATTTAAATTGACGGTCAGATACCACTTGAAAGTCTCTATATCAATAGATTTAAATTGACGGTCGGGAACTTTTCCGGTCTTACCGTTCGATTAAAACGCTCGAAGGGAATACCTGTTAATTCAAAACTTTGCCCTTTTAAATGATGGATAACTAATTTCCCGGTTAGAATAGCTAAGCCGAGTCAAAAGAAGGTTAACACTAGAAATAAACACTGGATTTTTCTTGGTGAGTTAAAATGTAAAATTTTAGTTGCAACTACTGGTACAAGTCCCTTGAGTTTCATCGGACCAATTGACACCCACTGTCACACATTATAATTGATATAGAAAATTTATCGGATTCCAAACTAAGGATCATACAGTTATTAGATTGCGTGACCTTCCATTTCCGGTGAGTATATATATATATTTTGAAGGAGAATCTACATATGTGTCTGGATATATATATGTATATCTATGTAATGCGATTCAATTTTCAAAACTTAATGCGCATACCTGGGATTACTAGGTTGATCATTTGGATCTACTATTCGAAGTACAACGGTTATCATGTACAAGTAGGACACTGTAGTTAGCATTATCTCTTATCCCTTATTCTTTTTCCAAAGCAAGCTTGGAACATCTTTTGTCTAGGTCTCATCATGTTCATGGGTACCTAGACTGTCATGCAAAAAAGAATTACCTTATCTTAGGAACCCAATAGGTATTGGGTCCTAGGTTCTTGTCAACATAAAATATAGCATGCCTTCCTACATGATTTCTGTCAGGAAGGCTGTCTCTTGCCAAGGGATGTTGACATACCCTTGCCCTTGGCACAGAAGGATTTTGCCAACAATCTATGGCAAAGTGACCCACTCTGCCACAACACCAACACTCATGAATATTGTACCTCTTTTTCTGACCAGGTCTATTAACGGAGTTAGTTATGACCCTAGGTTTGAAAGAGGCGAAGCTGGAACTACTCTAAGATTTACCCTTTCCCCCGAGACTCGAGGGGGGTATGATCGTGTACATGTGGTGAGTATCATGAGGCCTGGGGGATGGAGCTTTCTTCTCAGCCAGCAAACATCTGGGGGCCCTAGTAATTCTTGCTACATGTTTGCCAACTCGCTTTTCTTTTGTACTAGGGTGGGAAGAAGTTCTGCGAGAGCTGGTTCCAGCAATGTCATGAAGTTAGGGGGCTGAGGCCGTAAATACAAATGGTTCATGATGAGCCATGTGTATTTTCTCATGGGTAGCCATAACAGCACTTGCACTATGGGTGTTTCCACTTGAGGGTCGATCATTCTTGCAGTGACCATAGTTGTTCTTATGGTCATACCTGAAGGAATGATGAATGCCCCTCCTACTCGGTGTGGGGGGTCTGTAAACAGTTTCCCCATTTCTCCACGATTGTATAATTCACGAGATCCACCTGTTTTCTCCCTTTATCTTAATAGCATCTATCTTGGAAAAGTTAGATACTATCCTCTACTCGGTCTCTAGATGAAACTCTAGATCCGAGATCTTTGAGTCCTTCACCTTGATGGATTCCAATTGGAGGTCCATCATGGTCCTCAGCTGAGCAATTTCCTTAGCTTGTTCTTCAACAAGCAAGTTGCTCTTCTGAAGGGCTCTACGAAGGGTATCAATAGTTTCAATCTTTTGATTGAAGCTGTCAAATTCCCTTGCATCAAAAAATGGACAAACCTCTGAACTTCTCCTGTCTTCAGGAGATACAAGATGAAGGGAGAAAGAAGAGGAAGATACTTGATCCTGATTGTGCTGATCAGGGTTAGAGTTAGGGTCTGCAGAGACTAAGGTTTCAGCTTCATCACAACTGCATTCCTCAATCTCTTCTTCAGTCTCAGATAGAGACACCAGAGCTATTATATTGAGAAGTTGTTCTTGACTTTCATCATCAGAGACGAGGACCCCCACATATGCTTCATCCTCTTGCTGGCTTTCTGTCCAAGCAGTCTTCGTTCCCTCAGTGAGGTCTGAGATAGTTTGCCACATGGACTTTGCAGTCTTACACTTATCCAATCTCGTAAGAGATGTTCCAGACCAAATATAAGAAATGATCTGTCGAACCAGCTTGTCCAAGTTGAATAGTAAGAGCTCAGTTTCAGACATCTCTGCGGGACTCTTGGGGATTTGGAGATCTTTTCCAAAACCAGAAGCCTTCATGGGAATGAAAGGACCCTCTTCTATGATGAAAAAAGCACGAGGGTCAAAGACTTCCAGATGAAACTTAACTCTCATTTTCTAGATGGGATAATATTCTTTGGTGCAGGCAGGCAGTCTCAGGTGAGAGACATCAGTGTATAGCTCCATGCTTGAGTCTTGTTTCCTTCTTGACACTAGATACAGGATCTTACTCAAGGTGTTAACCTTATTGATGAGCAACCTCCCTCTGATACCACTTGAAAGTATCTAGTGTCGACTAAATTCACCTATGGGGGGGAATATGTGTCGTGCATTCTTTTACGGAATTAATTTAACCTGCACAAATTAACAAACACAACACTGAAAATACACAAAGAGTTATAGTGGTTCCCCGATTTGGGTACGTCCACTTTCCACGTTCGACCTATCTCCCACCAAGGGATGACTCGGTCACTTCTCCAAACGGATTGAAATCCAATCCTCACACTATGGAAGGTACCCTTCCAACAAAGGAGTCACCACTCCACCACCATGGGTTGCACCCCACCCTTACAACTAGGAATAGAAATTCCTTTACAACAAAACCAAAATAGAATGTATAATAAAATACAAACAATGCTTAATGAAAATCTGATGTCCTTCTTCGTTCGTTGAGGATTTCTTAAATGTAACGAAGAGTCCACAACCGGATTTCTCTCTCTGAGAGGATCTTGACAAGATCGGCGACGACAAGTGAATACGGCGGTAATACTTTGTAGATCGAAACTTCTTGACGAAGCAAGTAAGGTATACGAACGATCTCAGTCGGATCAGTCGTCTTCACCGATTCGGAATGGAGAACTAGTCTCGTTCAACGAATCGAGAGACAAGATATCTCAAGAGAGATGCATGAGACGCTCGTCATGCCTCGGTACTGTTGTCAAAAGATCAAAGATGATCGGAGATTATCGGCGATGACTTCCTTGCGAGCGGCTACAGGATATCGACAGTTTTCCGCGATCCGCTAGGTCACGCTCGGCCTCCATTTGATTTCCGAGAATGGATTCCTATAGAAGTTCAAAATACACGAGTATATATACCAGAGGCTAACCCTAAAGACCGTTGTGTGACCCACAAGGAGAAGCCCTAGCCCCGGCCAAAACAGCGCACGACCTTTTGGTTCGTTCAAGCGAATGGAGGAAAAATGCCTAAGGCAAAATCGGTAGGGAATCGTTGGTGATTCCCATCGAAGTCTGCGGGAATCATTCACGATTCCAGTCGATTCTGCCTTAGCAGAATCCCTGTCTAGAAAACGGTCGGCAGAAAGAAATTGGCGGGAGAGGCTAGCTGATACTCGACGAATCGACGGGAATGCAGATAGATTCTCATCGAAGTCGGCGGGAATCACTTGCGATTCCCGTTGATTCTGCCTTGGCAGAATTCCTGTTGGATAACTGTCAGCCGTAAGGAAGTCGGCGGGAATGCAGACTGATTCTCGTCGAATCGGTGGGAATCACTAATGATTCCCGTCGAAGTCGGCGAGAATCACTTAGTGATTCCCGATGATTTTAACTTAGAAGAATTTTTCTTCCTTCCTTTGAAGACTTAGTCTTTGACCCATATTTGCTCCTCTTCTGCTCTTGATCTACCTCGACCCTGTACTTTAAAATAAGTACACTCCAATAGAGAGAGCATACGTGAGTCAACACACTGATCTACTCAACGAGGGATTACGTTGCGTAGACCCGTATATATTGACCCACTTCACCCTGACATTGGCGTGTACTTAGCATGGAATAACTGCAAGCACAACTTGATGGAAGAACGTCAAATACATTGTGAATCCATCTTAGCTTGACTGGAGTCTTTTTCAAATCCAGGTAATTGTGGAAACAATACCCAACAATCCCAAATTTCGTAATAAGATCTTTAGCATATTTAGATTGAGGGATAAAGATCCCTTCAGGAGTTTGCTTCATTTGGATACCATTAAATATGATAACTCACCCATGCTACTTATCTCAAACCTTGAGTGCATTAAATCAGAAAATCTTTTGCACAGATTTGGATCTGTGAAATCAAAAATTATGTTATCCACATATATTTGTACTAAGAGAATTTTATCATGATGCAACTTTGTAAAAAGAGTTCTATCTACCATGCCTCTAAGAAAACCATGCTATAAAAGAAAGCTGGCTAAGGTCTCATACCAAGCTCTTGGAGCTTGCTTTAAACCATAGAGAGCCTTATGCAATTTAAAAACATAAGATGGATGAGATGAAGAGATAAAACCTGGAGGTTGTTAAACATACACCTCTTCTTTGAGTTCTCCATTTAGGAATGCACTTTTCACATCCATCTGGTAGACTTTAAACTTTTTGAATGCTGCATAAGCTAAGAAAATCCTTATAGCTTCTAGTCTTGCAACTGGAGCAAAGGTCTGATCATAATCAATCCCTTCCTCTGGCCTGTATCCTTGAGCAACAAGCCTTGCCTTGTTCCTCACTATAACACCTTGGGCATCAAGTTTGTTCCTGAATACCCACTTAGTCCCAATTACTGGATAGCCCCTGGGCCTTGGAACTAAGTCCCAAACTCTACACCGCTCAAACTGGTTGAGTTCCTCTTGCATTACAGTGATCCAGTTTGGATCTTGCTCTGCATCAGATATGGATTGAGGCTCAATTTGAGAGAGAAAGCAGGCAAGCATCACATCAGGGTTGACTTGATGTCTTTTCTGCACTCCTAGTGATATGTCTCCAATTACTTGAGATCTAGGGTGATCCCTAATTTTGACAAGATCATTAGGTGGAGTTGGTTCAGCAACAGTTATTTAATTTAATTCCTCTTATGGAGTTTTATAAATTATTGGAGGAAATTGAACTGCTTCCACAGTCTCTTCTTCACTTTCAACTTCTGATATAACTTGTGGAGAGGGATGTGATTCATCCTTTGAAGTAAGATTTAGATCATCCAAGCTCTCACACAAATTTTTTACCTGCAGATATTTGTTGGTAGAGATGTCTCTCTCCTTGTAAAACATATTAGATTCATCAAATGTTACATGCATTGATGCCTCAATTTTTAGTGTTGATTTATTAAACACCCTATATGCCTTGCTGACTTGGGAATATCCTAGAAAAATTCCCATTGCAGCCTTAGCTTCAAACTTTCTAAGATGTTCCTTGTCATTATTGTGAATATAGCATATACATCCAAATACTTTAAAATAGGTTATTATAGGTTTCTTCCCTATGAGTAGTTCATAGAGAGTCTTAAGCTTTAGTTTATGTATTAGGATTCTATTAAGGACATAATTTATTGTGCTTACTGCCTCTACCCAATAGGAAAGAGACATGTAAGCATCTGCAAGCAATGTACCTGCAGCTTTAATGAGTGTCCTATTCTTCCTTTCAACTACCCCATTTTGTTGAGGAGTTCTTGGAGCTAAGAAACAATGTCTGATACCTTCCTTCTCATAGAACTCTAGCATAAGAAGAGATTCAAACTCAGTACCATGATCACTTCTGATCAATGCAACTTGAGTGGAATACTCAATCTGTATGTTCTTGAGAAAATCTGTGAGAACCTTTAAAGTATCTGACTTAGTTCTCAAAAAGAAAACCCATGTGAATCTGGAGAAATAATCTACAATAACTAATGTATACGACTTTCCTCCTAGACTTTGTACTACAATAGGGCCAAAAAGGTCCATATGGAGCAAGTACAAGATTCTAGGTGAATCACTCTTATTAATGGATTTAAAACTAGATTTAGTTTGTTTTCCTAGCTGACAAGCCCTGCAGAGGCCTTCTTTCTTGTAGGCACCAGAAGGTAAACCTCTAACAAGATTGTCTTTAGATAACCTAGCTATATTTTTATGGTTTACATGTCCTAGTCTTTTGTGCCATAAGCTAGTTTTAATGTTAACCGAATTGAATAAGCAAATTTCAGATTTAGCTGATTCAAAATTTACTAAGTAGATGTTGCCTTGTCTAATTCCTGTTAAAAATAGTTGTGTTGTTTAAAGAAATAAGACACAAAGATTTAGTGAAGCTTACTTGATAACCTGTATCACATAATTGGCTTACTGATATCAGGTTATGCTTAAGACCATTTGCATAGGTCACTTTCTTGAATGTGACAGCTCCATAGTTGAAGTATCCATAGCCTTCTGTCAGTCCAAAGACTGAGTCCCCAAAGATTACTTTAGGTCCAATCTTGGATTTTTAGTTGATAAGGCATTACTTGCAACCTGTCATATGTTTAGAGCATACACTGTCCAAGTATCACTTATTTTGAGTGACGGGGTTCTCTTCTACCTGCAAAAGGATTAGTAGTTTTTACCCAGATTACCTTGGGTCCTTGTTGTTTAACATAACTGAAACTTGAAATAAATGAGCATTCAGGTTGATCCTTATAACTTAAAGGATGATACCTTCTAGGAGGTATGAACAACTAACTAAATGGATTAAAGGATTTATCAGTTTTTAGGTAACTCTGGTTATGAACTGAGTTTGATAAATTTGAGTATGTTCGTCGATCTGAGCTCGATAATCTGGTTTGAGTTCTTCAATCTCTGCTCGAAGAATGGGGGTATCCATTATCAGAGCCCCAGAAACGTCGATCTCTAGTCAACTAACCATACTGATTTCGTCGATCCTAGTTTGAAGAATAGTTTACATTATTATTTGCATTCAGGGTTCGTCGTTTTGAGGTCGACGAAACATACCCATTTTATCGTTCTGCGTTCGACAAAATATGCTGAACATAGTTATGCTGTTTATTTTCCCTTTCTGAATGGTTTTATTAAGTTCTAACTGTTTAAGAACTTTGTTAACCTTCTCTACCTGTTCAGTATTTTTCTTACCATTTTCAGAGATGAAGTTAATAGGTTTTGACAAATGATTTTTCTGAATTAGGATTGGTTCACTAGATGAGGCTCCTAATCCTAGTTGGTTATTGTTAGATCTTGTATTAACTATGCTAGTTATATCTAACATTTGTAAGCTTCTACCATTCAGGGATTCTTATAGTTCCTTAGCCTTACTTAATTCAGATTTTAGAAAAACTATTTGTTGATTGGCTATACTTAATTCTTCAGTTAATTTTTCACTTTCAGCAATGATTTTGTCTTGTTCTAAAAGTTTTTTCCTGAGAAGTTTGATTTCCTTCTCAGATCCTATTAGGTCTAAACACAAGAGTTTAAATTTAGATTGAAATTCTTTAGATTGAAAGTCATAGAAAGCAATTACCTGATCCTCTTCAGAGAGGAATTCTTCATCATCTGAATCTTATTTGATGCTTCCTGTATCTATTGTCATAAGGCAAACTTCCCTTGCCTTATTTTATTCTTCATCATCTTCACTGGAACTGGAGGAGGATGTTTCATCTTCAGTATCACTTCAGGTTTCAGCTACAAAGCCCTTCTCCTTCTTTTTGTACTTGCTGGAGGAGGCCTTGCTGTGCTGATGTCTTTTTGAGTCTTTTTCCTGCCTTCTATCTTTCTTTTGGACTTCTGGGCATTCTGAGATGAAGTGTCCAGGTTTCCTGCACCCAAAACAGATAACCTCTTTAGAAGGGGTCTTGTTATACCTGGGTTAATCTTAATTATTTGAAGGCTTCCTCCTAAAGTCCTTCCTTGTCATTTTATAGAATCTCTTAGCAAAGAGACTCATGAATTCTTCATTGACTGGCAAGCTAGGAGATTCTTCTGCAGCTTTGAATGCTAAGCTTGTTGCTTCCTGGTGGGTGTTGGAGCCTTTGGTTCGACTGCAGTTTCTCTTGACTTGATCAATTGCTCATAGGATTTGAGCTTTCCAAGCAGAGATTCTGTTGAGATTTCAGCCATGCTTATGGATTCTCTTATGGGCCAGATTCTAAAGTCCCATGTGCTAGGGAAGAACATGAGGATCTTGTCATTGACCTCAGTCATAGTAATTTCTTTGTCCATTGTTCTGAGCTCACTGATGATGGAGCTCAGCCTGTTGTACATTACTTCCACAGATTCTGCTTCATCTTTCCTGAAATTGTCATATTGGGATATGAGGTTGGAACTTCTATCCTTCCTCTCATCAGCAGATCCTGCTACCATTTCGTTGAGGGAATCCCAAATGGCTTTTGTAGATGTACATTCAACAACTTTTTGAAATATGTCATCTGACATAGTTTGGGCCAGTATGTTCATAGCTCTGGCATCAGCAATCTTTGCTTTCTTATGTACATCAGTTTGATCTGGAGGAGGCACTGCACTGAAATTTACTAGGGTTGAAGTAGAGGCCACTGGAGCTAGTGGTCCTGTCAAGATGGAATTAAAAATGTCCTCATCAATAGAGTTCATATAAAGTTTGATTCTTGCCTTATAGTTTCCAAACTTTTGCAAGTTGCAAATTTGAGGTCTAGTGATGGCATAATCCTTGTTTTGTGCCATGATATCAGAAAGTAAAATTTAAACTGAGAAACTAGTAAGACTTATTCAGAGTTTATCCTATGGATCTTGATTAATTCAGATGTGAGCCTGTATGATGTGATTAACCACCCTCTGATTGTACAACCCCGTGTCCGCCGAAGGGGCCCAAGCAAGCAGGCGGGCCGGGCCCCAGCCGCCTCTCTCAGGCGGGCCAGCCCCCGCTCGCCTCTCCTAGGCGAGCCGGGCCCCAGCCGCCTCCCTCAGGCGGGCCAGCCCCCGCTCGCCTCTCCTAGGCGGGCCGGGCCCCAGCCGCCTCTCTCGGGCGGGCCAGCCCCCGCTCGCCTCTCCTAGGCGGGCCGGGCCCCAGCCGCCTCTCTCGGGCGGGCCAGCCCTCGCTCGCTTCTCCCAGGCGGGTCAGGCCCCCAGCCGCCTCTCTCAGGCGGATCGGCTGCAGTCCACCTCCCTCCAGATTACAGGGGGTGACTCGACAAGAGGTGCACATAACCAGCCAGAACAGCGGGGTTTGGCTGTTGGCAGGCCAACCCAAGGGGCTCTTTAGTAAATTCAGGCTACCAGGGGCAGGTTATTTGCAGACCATCCAAGGTAATCTATAAATAAGACCCAAGGGGTACCTCAGAAGGCACGCTTACTAGTTCACAAATCTTATAGCGCTTTCTGAGGTACCTTAGCCCGGCAACTGGTTAAGGAGGGGAAGCGCTCTAAGATCTTCCCGGTGTGTGGTGGGACCTCCGAGCCGGGCCCTTGGTCCTGTCCTCTGTTTTTCTTTCCCTTGTTGTTTCTCTTGCAGGAGCGAAGTAGGTGCGAGACCACCCCTTCCCCAAGGGTCGAACTCCACAGAGGCCGGTTTCCGGTTTCAACATTTTGGTGCGGTGAGCGTGGAACGTGGTCAGCAAGGAAAAACCTTCAGCAAGTTCGATGACGGGAGAGGAAGGACAAGGATCAGGCAGGGGCAGCTCTCCACCCCTCCCCCACCCCCAGCGGCGAGCGTGTCAGCAGAACTTAGGGAGGAGATCCTCGGACTCGTCAGGACCGCCCTCGGCATGCGAGCGGAGAGCGCGACACCAGTAGACCCAGTAGTCGCCGCTCCCGCACTCGGCCACGACGCGCCGCTCAGGCGACCGGGGAAGGAACCCGCCGAGAGAGGCGAGCGCGAGTTCCAGGGACGAGTTCTGTTCCCCGGCTCGGCCGCAGAATATCATTTTGGCGAGACGGCGGGGAGAGAGCTCCCCCCTCGCCCAGCTGAGGGAGGAAGCCCCTTCAGCGAGTTCGTCTCCTCCGCCCCAGTTCCAGAGGGGTTTCGTGAGCCGGAGATGACCTACTACTCCGGGAAGGGAGACCCTGTCCACCACATCCAGTGGTTTGAGGACATGGTCTCTATTCGACAGATGTCCGACGGCTTCAAGTGCCGACTCTTCGCCATCACCCTCCGAGAGAAGGCGAGAGAATGGTTCCACCAGCTCCCGACCGGATCCATCTTCTGTTTCGAGGACCTGCGTCGGGGGTTCATGTTAAGGTTCACCACTTCCAAGAAGAGGAAGAAGGAGGTGGAGTCCTTGTTCCGTGTCAAGCAGAGGGTGGGAGAGACCCTGGGGAGTTACCTGGACAGATTCCAAGAGGAGTTGTCTCAAGTGCAGGAGATGCCAGGGCACACCATGATGGTGGCCTTCACCCTGGGTCTCCAATCCGGGTTCTTCGCAATGGAACTCAAGAGGTCCCCCCCAGTGTCTTTTGAGGCGCTCCTAGAGAGGGCGGCTAGGGAGGCCGATATGGAGGCAGCACACCCGGAGTTTGCCCGAAGGTTGGCCAGATGGGCCGTGGAGGAAGAGAGGCCAAGGGGTGGCCGAGGGCAGGAGGAGAGAAGGGTTGAGCCCCGGCAGAGGGAACAGCCGCCGCCGCCGCAGCATCAGCAGCAACCCAGGCAGGGGAGGCAGGAGCCGAACTTTCGGCTGGGCTGGAGACCCGAGTGGCAGGAGCCCGGGGCAAGGAGAGGGTTCCGCGGAGGGGACTACCGTCAAGGAGGACAGGGTCAGTTCTACCCTCCGGGCGGGATGCAGGGCCAGAGGCCGGCCCTCCCCGACCAGGAGCAGGCTATGGCCATAGCATTGGGAGAAAGGAGAAGAGCAGCACGGAGAAGAAGAAGGGATGTGAGGGTGGAGTTGCCTTACTGCGACTTCCATCAGGAGGAGGGGCACGCCACAGCCACGTGCCCCGAGTTCCTCGAGATGAGGGGCAACCGGGAGCAGCAACAACAACAGCGTCCGGAAGTGCGGATTGAGGAAATCCGGCCTCGGGCGGAGGAAGGCCGGTGCGAAGACCGGGTGGATGTGGGCTCCCGAGGTAGGATCGGAGCGATCCACGGGGGGGCTGGGATCGAGGCTTCCCGCAAGTCAAGCCTCCACACTATGTACCGCAGGAGCGTTGGCTCCACGTCCCAGTCCCCTCCCCCGGACGAGAAAATCACCTTTTCCACGGAGGACATGCCGGGTCATGAGGACCCCTTCTGCGATGCGCTGGTCATCCAGACCGCCATCGAGGACTTCACCGTCCCCCGGATCCTCGTCGATAACGGGAGCTCGGTCAACGTCATCTTCAAGAAGGCGTTCGATGCGATGAAGGTGGAGGCCCGAAGGGTGTTGGCCTCGGACGGACCCCTGTTCGGCTTCTCAGGGGAGAGGAAGGAGGTTGAGGGAGGAGTGGGACTCCATGTCGTTCTGGGGGGGCAGTCCCGCAATTGCAAGTTCGTCATCGTGGACGCCCCCAGCAGCTACAGCGCCATCTTCGGGAGGCCTCTCATCAGCGCCTTCCGCTGCGTCCCCTCATCCTTCCACCAATGCCTAAAATTTAACGTCGAGGGGGTCCAGGTTCGGGTCCGCGGAGACCCCAAGGAAGCAAGAGAGTGCTATGTCACGGCGGTGAACTCCATCTCTTGGCTGGAGGGAGCCGAGGAGATGGGGCAGAGGCTGAGGGAGGAGGAGCCGGAAGCGGGCGGGGACGAGATGGAGGTGGAGGAGAGTTGCGTCCAGGAGAAGGTCGCTGAGGAGGTTCAGGAGCCGGCTGAGGCGATGGCCGTTGCAGAAGCTGAGGAGGAGGTCCTCGCCTTCGACGAGGGGGAGACTGAGGAGTGGGAGGCACAGTCCCGCCTCGAGGCGGCAGAGGAGGTGGCGGAGATGGAGGTTCTAACCACCGGAGGCAGGGTGGAGAGGATCCGCATCAGCGGAGGATTGACCCCGGAGGCTCAAGGCCGGACGCTGGAGTGCGTCCAGAAGAACGTGGACATCTTCGCATGGAGTGCCGCGGAGATGCCCGGGATCGACTCCAACATCGCCTGCCACCGCCTCAACCTGGACCCGGAGGCTCCCCCCATCCGACAAAAGAAGAGGCCCGTTGCGGACAAGCTCGCCGAGCCCATCAGGGAGGAAGTGGCAAAGCTCCTCAAGGCCGGCTTTGTATCCGAAATCCAATACCCCGGCTGGGTCTCCAATGTTGTAATGGTTAAAAAAGGAGACGGCCGGTGGAGGATGTGTATCGATTTTTCCCTTCTTAATAAATCATGCCCTAAAGATTGTTACCCCTTGCCTCGGATCGACGCGCTGGTTGACTCAGCCGTCGGCTTCCCTTTGATGAGTTTTCTAGATGCCTTTTCAGGTTATCACCAAATCAGGATGCACCCTCCGGACGTCAAAGACGTCTCATTCATCACAGGGGACGGATGCTATAGTTATAAAATGATGCCCTTCGGGCTGAAAAATGCAGGGGCGACCTACCAGAGAATGATGGACAGGGTCTTTCAAGGGCAAAAGGGAAGGAACCTGGAAGTTTATGTAGACGATCTCATGGTCAAGAGTCCGGACCTCGACTCCCACCTCCGGGACCTGGAGGAGACCTTTGCCACTCTCCGCGGGTGTCAGATGAGGCTGAACCCCCTCAAATGCACCTTCGGGTCAGGCAGAGGAAAATTCTTGGGGCATCTCCTCACCCCTGCCGGCGTAGAGCCCAACCCCGACAAGGTGAGGGCAATCCTGGAGTTGGAGTCTCCGCGGAATGCGAAGGAAGTACAGCGATTGACTGGGAGGCTGGCGGGACTGAGCAGGTTCCTCTCACGGGCCGGGGAGAAATGCTCTCCGTTCTTTAAAAGCTTGAGAGGAGGCCAAAAATTCGAGTGGACCTCGGAGTGCGAGGAGGCATTCCAGGCCCTAAAGAAGCAATTGACCCAGGCCCCCCTACTACAAGGGCCAAAGGAGGGGGAGGACTTATTCCTGTACTTAGGGGCTGGGACCGAGGCCCTGAGCTCTGTTTTAGTTCGGGAAGAAGGGAAGAGACAACTTCCAGTTTACTATATAAGTCGGGTCTTGAGGAAGGCCGAGCTCCGGTACCCCATCCTAGAGAAGCTGGCCTTCGCCCTCATCATCTCGGCCCGGAGGCTCCGGCCCTATTTCCAGGAACACTCGATCCGAGTGGTGACTGACCACCCTCTCCGCAACATCTTCGAGGGGGTGGAGCATTCTGGCAGGTTGGCCAAGTGGTCGGTGGAGCTGAGCGAGTTCGACATCTCCTTCATACCTCGCCTCTCGATCAAGGCCCAAGCCATGGCCGATTTCCTGGCTGACTATGTGGTCGAGGTGGCAGAGGAAGAACTCACTCGCCCGGTTCCCTGGAAGGTCATGGTGGATGGTGCGTCAGGGAGGCACTCCCTGGGGGCTGGGGTCATCTTGGAAAGCCCCCAGGGGGTGAGGATCGAGCAAACGGTGGTGGTGCATTTCCCCATCACCAACAATCAGGCCGAGTATGAGGCCGTGATTGCGGGTCTACGCCTGGCCAGGGAGCTGGGGGTGCACGATGTGGAGGTCCTCACTGACTCCCTGGTGGTGGCCTCCCAGATCAACGGGGAATTCGAGGCAAGGGATCCCACCCTGCAGCGTTACTTGGCGAAGGTAAAGGGAGTCATCGGCACCTTCCAGACTTTCTCCATCCGGCACGTGCCTCGGGAGGATAACGAGCAGGTGGACCAGCTGGCAAAGCATGGACCCCGGGCAGGGGGAACCATCACAGACCTCTTTCGCCCATCCATCGAGGAGGGGGAGCTGATGGAGGTGGAACAACACCCCTCCTGGATGGACCCATTCGTCACTTTCTTGACCACCGGGGAGTACCCAACGGGAATGGACGGAAAGAAACTCAAATACAAATCGGCATACTACCTCATGCGAGATGGCCAGTTATATCGAAAAACTCTCTCAGGGATGCTGGCGCGTTGTGTGGGCGAGAGAGAGGTCCCGAAGATTCTAGAAGAGGTCCACTCCGGGGAGTGTGGGAGCCACTCTGGAAGTCGAACCTTAGAAGGCCGGATCGTCAGGCAGGGATACTTTTGGCCGACTCTGGGTCTCGACGCGGCAAAATTCACAAAGGAATGCCATAAGTGCCAGCTATTTGCTCCCCTCCAACTGCAACCGGCCCAGCGCCTCAGGAGTATCACAGCTCCCTGGCCATTCGCCATCTGGGGAATGGATCTGGTCGGGCCCTTCCCCCAAGCCAGCGGCCAGAGGAGGTTCCTGCTCGTGATGATTGATTACTTCTCCAAGTGGCTGGAAGTTAAGGCGCTGGCCAAGGTGACCTCCCAGGTCGTCAGAAACTTTGTGTGGGGGGAGATCATCTGTCGTCATGGGTTGCCCCAGGCCATCGTCACAGACAATGGCCCTCAATTCGCCAGTGCCGAGTTCACCAGCTTCTGCGAGCAGCTCGGGATCGACCTCAGGTTTGCCTCAGTTCATCACCCCCGAAGCAATGGGCAGGTAGAAGCGGCAAACAAGATTATCGTTAACCTCCTCAAGAAAAAGGTGGAGAACTTGAGAGGAAGCTGGGTGGAGCAACTCCCCTCGGTCCTCTGGGCCCTCCGAACCACACCCAACACAGCGACAGGGGAGACGCCTTTCAAACTCTCCCACGGGTGCGAGGCAGTACTTCCGGTGGAGTTTGAAGTCCGGACACCTCGGGTAGTCGGGGCCGGAGAACACAAAGAGGAATGGAGAGCTAATAATGAAGAAGAGTTGCGGCTCTCTCTCGACATGGTCGAGGAACTGCGGGACCTTTCAGCCGTAAGGCAGGAGGAGATAAAGAGAAGAATGGCCAAGTATTTCGACAAGCATGTCAGAGTCAAACAGTTCGCCGAAGGAGACTTGGTCCTGAGGAAGGTGGACGCGGCAGGAAGATCAGCCGCAGTGGGGAAGCTCCACCCCAATTGGGAGGGACCATTCATCGTGCAGGAGGCATTGAAGTCGGGGGGATACCGCCTCCGGAATGTGGAGGGCGAGACCCTAAGTCTCACTTGGAGCGGGGACGACTTGAAGCGTTTTTTTCCTTAAAATTATGTAAACCGTGTTCAATCTCTAATGGAATTTCTTGCGATAGACTTGTTTCCCCCCCCCCCCCCCGATGAGAGCTGAACGTCACTGCCTCAGACCCCGAGCAGATCCCGCTGCCAGGCTCTCACCAAGCTGGTAGGGCTGGATGTCACTCGGAGGAGTCTGCCTCAGACCCCGAGCAGATCCCGCTGCCAGGCTCTCACCAAGCTGGCAGGGCTGGATGTCACTCGGAGGAGTCTGCCTCAGACCCCGAGCAGATCCCGCTGCCAGGCTCTCACCAAGCTGGCAGGGCTGGATGTCACTCGGAGGAGTCTGCCTCAGACCCCGAGCAGATCCCGCTGCCAGGCTCTCACCAAGCTGGCAGGGCTGGATGTCACTCGGAGGAGTCTGCCTCAGACCCCGAGCAGATCCCGCTGCCAGGCTCTCACCAAGCTGGCAGGGCTGGATGTCACTCGGAGGAGTCTGCCTCAGACCCCGAGCAGATCCCGCTGCCAGGCTCTCACCAAGCTGGCAGGGCTGGATGTCACTCGGAGGAGTCTGCCTCAGACCCCGAGCAGATCCCGCTGCCAGGCTCTCACCAAGCTGGCAGGGCTGGATGTCACTCGGAGGAGTCTGCCTCAGACCCCGAGCAGATCCCGCTGCCAGGCTCTCACCAAGCTGGCAGGGCTGGATGTCACTCGGAGGAGTCTGCCTCAGACCCCGAGCAGATCCCGCTGCCAGGCTCTCACCAAGCTGGCAGGGCTGGATGTCACTCGGAGGAGTCTGCCTCAGACCCCGAGCAGATCCCGCTGCCAGGCTCTCACCAAGCTGGCAGGGCTGGATGTCACTCGGAGGAGTCTGCCTCAGACCCCGAGCAGATCACGCTGCCAGGCTCTCACCAAGCTGGCAGGGCTGGATGTCACTCGGAGGAGTCTTCCTCAGACCCCGAGCAGATCCCGCTGCCAGGCTCTCACCAAGCCGGCAGGGCTGGATGTCACTCGGAGGGGTCTGCCTCAGACCCCGAGCAGATCCCGCTGCCAGGCTCTCACCAAGCTGGCAGGGCTGGATGTCACTCGGAGGAGTCTGCCTCAGACCCCGAGCAGATCCCGCTGCCGGGCTCTCACCAAGCTGGCAGGGCTGGATGTCACTCGGAGGGGTCTGCCTCAGACCCCGAGCAGATCCCGCTGTCAGGCTCTCACCAAGCTGGCAGGGCTGGATGTCACTCGGAGGAGTCTGCCTCAGACCCCGAGCAGATCCCGCTGCCGGGCTCTCACCAAGCTGGCAGGGCTGGATGTCGCTCGGAGTCGGCGATCTCTCGCTGAGCAACCAGGGAAGGGAGGCGAGCCAGGAGGGCGAGTCGGCGAGCCGGGAAGGCGAGTCAGCGAGCCAAGAAGGCGAGTCGGCAAGCCAAGAAGGCCGGCCCCGGCGCATAAAGGAGCGAGCCCTAGGCACGGCGCGCGAGTGGAGAGGTTGGACTCTCACGTCGCCAGAGATCAGGTGAGCGTGCCGGTCAGGATGACCCTATGAGGCCGCAACGCCGGCCCCAACCCTCGCCCCGGCGGGTCACAGGGTGAATTAGGGACAAAGGCTCGGAAGCGCCAAGCCCCCCCCCCCCCCCCCCCCGAGAGGCCGACCCACACGAAGTCTTTACGCACGGAGGACGGGCCCAGTCCACTCGCATCGCGGAAGGTGCGACTCGCCTCTCGCGTCGCGCCGGCTTTAGTGTCTCAAACCTAGATCTACGTCCCGAATCTCAAATGGGCGGGCGGCCTCCCTTGCTCGCTCGCAGCAACGAAAATCAGAGAATCAACAAACAACGCACGGTAGCGATTGCGAGGCGGGAAATAATTGACAATCAAGGAAGTAAATGCAGTAAATATATTCATATACAACTATAACTGCGGCCCGCTGAGCAGTCGCACAAAAACAAAGGAAAAACAAAATACATGTCCAGAGAAGGGGGGGAGAAAAAAGCCACAAGACGGCGGGCCCCTCAGATGCGGTGGAACCCTCCTGGCTTGGGTACTGGAAGGAACAGCTCCGGCACCACTTCGGTCACCCGCAAGCCGGAGCACTCGTCCTTGAGGAGCTTGGCCCGCTGCAACGTCTTGAAGAGGTACGTCACCGCGTCGGCCCCGTTCTCTTGCATCAGAACCGCCAGGTCATACTCGCTGTGGTGAACGAGTTGACAGCCGCTGGAGGAGGCCGGCGGGACGGCAGCAGCAGCCTCGAGCGCACCCACCCGCGCCCGCAGGGTCTGGTTCTCCAGCTGGAGGGTGGCGATCTCGGTACCAAGTCGGCTGGCGGTCACCGCATCCTGCAAAGAAATTTATTAGGACGAGTCGCGGGATAAAGGCGGGTGCGAGTGAGATGGCTTACCGCGCCACCTTGGTACTGCGCGAGGGCGGCGTCAGCCGCTTCGAGCCGCCTCCGCAGGTCATCCGCCTCCTCCTGGGCGAGCTTGCGGGCCTCCTCCTTCTCATCGATCAACTTGTTGAGCGAGGGGGCATCTCTGTCCAACCGGAGGCATCGCCGGCCGACCATGTGGGCCAGGGCGAGGCTTTGAAATTGCGCCCGCGCGCTCTCATAAATAAGCACCCGCGTGGCCTCCTCGCCGTAGGTAGAGGCGTCCTCCCGCCCGTACACGCCGAAGGAGAGATTGAAGGCGTCCCTGGAGGCGGTGTCCTGCTCCGACCAGCTAGGCAGCAGCGAGGATACCGAGATGCGGTTGCCCTCCTTGTCCCACTGAAGTAACGGGGCACCGGATCGGTCCGTGGGCCCTTCGCCGTAGCCGAAGTTGGGATGCCCTCGGGGAACCGGCTTCTCGGCGGGCCGAGTCGCCGCGAGCGGCCGCGACGACCCAGCCGCCCCGCCGGCGGGATCAGCGGTCGAGGGAACCGCAGGGGCAGGGGCAGAAGATGGTTGATCCGCGGGGGCCTTGCCCTTGTCGCCGACCGAAGGAGCCTGACCGCCCGTTTTACTCGGCTTCTTTGGAGGAGGGCCCTGAGACAGCTCACCTCCGGATCGCTTCTGGCCGACGGGAGCCGAGAGCTCGCGGTGAGCTAAGGCTGCCGCTTCCGCACGGCCAAGCTCGCCCAAAGCGGACCGCGCGCTCTCGTAAGGCGGGCGGAGGGGGACGTCGCGCTCGCCTGCAGGAACAGGAGTTAGAAAAGCCAAGATACGATTCAAGCAGAGGCGAGCGAGCCGCTTACCTTCTCCAGGCGGGACGGGGACGAGGTCGTCCAGATTCCGGCGGAGGAAGGCGACCTCGAAGTTCTTCCCGGCGAAGAACTCATATAGCTTCGCCTCATGGCCCCCCAGGCTAGGGGGCCGATAGCTCGCCTCGCCGAGTTGCACCGGCGAGAACGGAATGTTGCCGAAGTCGCCCTTGACGAAGACGAACTTCTTGAGCCAGTTGTGGCTCTTGTTAACCGTCTCCTGCACCTTGGCGTGCATGCTCGCGAAGCACGCGGTCCCGTCCTTATTCGCGCGGAAGGAGAACAGCTTGCGGAAGACCGCAAGGCTGAACTCGATCCTCTCCTCGCGAAGGTAGCAGGCGAACCCGACTACGACAGCGATGGAGTTCGGGGTCAGCTGCCCCGGGACGACCCCATAATACTTGAAGACCTGGCGGACTTCCGGCCAGAGGGGTAGCCGGAGCCCCGCCTCGAAGTGGGCCGTCGGGAGAGCCAGCTCATCGCCTGAGAGCTCGTTGATCCGTTCATCCTTCCCGGGCCGCCTCGCCACGAAGCCAGGAGGGATGAAGTTGCCAACGGTGTCCAGAAACTCCTTCTCCAAGACCGAGGCGGGAGGGAAGCTGTGGTCGGCAAAGATCCAGGCACACCTGCCCCTCCCGTCCGCTTCGCCACTGCCGCCCGTCATCTCGCGGGATTGACAAGCAAGCCGAGCGAGAGGAAAGAGGCAAGAGAGGGTTCTCGCAGGGTAAAAAGGGAAGGGCTCTTGAATGCGGTAGGTAAAATAATAAATGAAGGGCCTATTTATAGGGCCGGGGAAAGGGCGGGAAAAATCGGAAAAGGCGGGAAAGTGAACTGACAGCAGAGCCAGCCCCGACGCTTCGATTCCCGAGCCCCGCCCGGGTCCGCGTCGAATCGCCGGTCGGCCGCGAGATTCCCCCGGCCGCGAGCCATCCCCTCTCCCGCGCAGAGTAGATTTTGAGAGGAATGCCCAGTCGAGGGAGGGACGAGCGAACCGCCCGCCTCTTCTAGGCGGGCCGGCCCTCGCTCGCCTCTTCTAGGCGGGCCGGCCCTCGCTCGCCTCTTCTAGGCGGGCCGGCCCTTGCTCGCCCCTTCTAGGCGGGTCGGCCCTTGCTCGCCTCTTCTAGGCGGGTCGGCCCTCGCTCGCCTCTTCTAGGCGGGCCGACCCTTACCCGCCTCAACTAGGCAGGCTCTCCAGGGTTAAAGCTGGGAACCCAGCAAAGAAAAAAGAAATGAGAATAAATGATAAGTAAATAAAAAAAAAAAGGGGGGGGGGGAAAGAGAAAGGCATGCGCCCTGGAACGGGCGAGAAGACCCCTGAATTATTACAAGCAATCGTTCTTGGATAATATCCGACACCGACACACTGGGATGGATCGCATCGAGACGATTCAGACCCTGCGAGCAACTGCAGGCACGGGCGGGCGAGGCAGGTGGCTTAGTACTCAATCCATTTCCACCTACCCCGCCTCTGCGAGCCGGTTCGAGGCGGCACGCGAGAGTCGTGATACTCACGAACCGCCGCAAGCTCCCGCTTGGTCTGATCGGCCTGTTTCGAAATGTTTGACAGCCGCTCCTCAGCTCGCGTAATATGCGCGCCCGGATATGTCGGCTCATCCTCCTCAGCCGAGCCCCTTGCCCCCTCCAAAGCAGCGAGTCGCTCCTCCGCCCTGACTCTGTCTCTCTCCATCCCCACGAAGGCCTCTTTGAGCAGCATCGTGTGTTTCTGAAACATTCGCGCCACCTGCGCCTTCATCTTCTCGCTATCATGAGGGTCGCCCAAGAAGTCCGCGATGTCTTCCGGCTCCACGGGAGGCGAGTACCCCTCGCTCATCTCGACATCGGAAGAAGCGGCGCGATACCCTGCGGAAGCGAGGTCAGAAGCAGACGAGCGGCGAATGGGTCAACTTCAGGGGGGTTACCTGGCGTCGGTACGTCTACCGCGTCGGGAGCAGACCGAGAGGAACCCGGCCGACCTTGGAATGATTTCCCTCCCGGGGCGACGAGCGGCTTCCCCAGACCCTGGACTCTCAGCGGGGGAGGAGTCGCAGGAAGGCTGCGCGCTGGAGAGAATGGACTGACGCCCAGGTCGACCATCTCCACGGAGAGATCCGCAAGGTTCCCGGAGCCCCCTTCCAATGCATCTTCAGGGGGCGTCTCCTGCGAAGGAAAAAGTCAGGAGAAAGCATAGGTCACAGGGCGAAACCACACACCCAGATTCAACCTCGGAGCCGCCGGAACCCAGATCATCGCTAGGCGTGGAACGGCGGACAACCTTTCCCTTTGCCGGCTTAAACTGCGGGCCGGAAGATATGGGCGCCAACCACGGGGCGGCCGCGAGGGCCTCCTCCCGACCCTCCTCCCTAGCAGCAGCCAACCGAGCACGTATCTCCTCAGACGCAGGCATCTCCTGACCTCAAACCACGCAGGAAGCAAGAGGAGAGGGCCAGTTATCGAAGGCCCGGTGGCTCATTTATAGCTAAAAGGCGGGTCCCACCAAAAGATTCCCTCCAGCTCAGCAAGGACGTCACCGGACACGAGGGTTGGACATTTCTTTCCGAGCTTCTGCGAAGCACGCAAAGATCGGGGATTGTGTACAACCCCGTGTCCGCCGAAGGGGCCCAAGCAAGCAGGCGGGCCGGGCCCCAGCCGCCTCTCTCAGGCGGGCCAGCCCCCGCTCGCCTCTCCTAGGCGAGCCGGGCCCCAGCCGCCTCCCTCAGGCGGGCCAGCCCCCACTCGCCTCTCCTAGGCGGGCCGGGCCCCAGCCGCCTCTCTCGGGCGGGCCAGCCCCCGCTCGCCTCTCCTAGGCGGGCCGGGCCCCAGCCGCCTCTCTCGGGCGGGCCAGCCCTCGCTCGCTTCTCCCAGGCGGGTCGGGCCCCCAGCCGCCTCTCTCAGGCGGATCGGCTGCAGTCCACCTCCCTCCAGATGACAGGGGGTGACTCGACAAGAGGTGCACATAACCAGCCAGAACAGCGGGGTTTGGCTGTTGGCAGGCCAACCCAAGGGGCTCTTTAGTAAATTCAGGCTACCAGGGGCAGGTTATTTGCAGACCATCCAAGGTAATCTATAAATAAGACCCAAGGGGTACCTCAGAAGGCACGCTTACTAGTTCACAAATCTTATAGCGCTTTCTGAGGTACCTTAGCCCGGCAACTGGTTAAGGAGGGGAAGCGCTCTAAGATCTTCCGGGTGTGTGGTGGGACCTCCGAGCCAGGCCCTTGGTCCTGTCCTCTGTTTTTCTTTCCCTTGTTGTTTCTCTTGCAGGAGCGAAGTAGGTGCGAGACCACCCCTTCCCCAAGGGTCGAACTCCACAGAGGCCGGTTTCCGGTTTCAACACTGATACCATTTGAAAGATAGGGTAAGCTCTGAACAACTCTAGAGGGGGGGGGGGGGGGTTAATAGAGTTTTTAAAGTCTTTTTGATTTTTGCGGAAATAACAAGTCTTTAATCAAATATGTTACTATGATATAAGTGTACAAGTGAAGCAAGTGAATTAGAGAAAATGTAACTAAGCTACACAGCAAAATATATCACAGCACAAGCACACAGGAAAATCACAGCCACACAGACAACACAAGAATTTTATAGTGGTTCCCCAAACTTGGGTACATCCACTCTTCTACAACCCTAGGTAAAAATCCACTACAGGTTTTGATCAGGTGACTGCCACCAATGAGCTTTTGATCAGGTGCTCAAAAAACAACCCAAGTCTTTTGGAAGGAGACTTACAACCAGAATAATTTTGAAGGGAATTAAAACCCTGTATAGAGGTGGGGAAAAGAGGTTGATTGAAGTCTTCTTTTCTCAAATCAAAATGAGAAGACTTTGTGGATTCTGTGATGTTGTCAAAGCTCCCCCTGAGATCTTGAATGGTTCAGGAGTGGAAGCTTTGCAACGGGTGAGTAGGCCTTCTGCTGTAAGATCTACTTTCAGAGATCCTTTGACTGATTTGAATGTTTTTGTCACTTGAGATCCCAGAAAACAATGAAGGAGAAGAAAGACTCTTGATAGTGATTGTCGTTCTTTCTTTTTATTTTGAGAGCAGTTGATTTTTCTTTAGAGAGCTGTATGCACTTCTCTGTATTCTGAAAGGTTTCTCGTGTATGTATTGCTTCTTTAATAGAGAGATGATCTCCTTTATAACTACCTCTTGGTCGAATTCAAAATCCTACAATAAATGCTCAGCCGAAATCTCGGGAATGAAAACGACAAGAATGTTGTCATATATTCTATTCTATTTCTGTCCCGAGATATACGCAATTAATTTCATGGGGGATATTTGCAATCAATGCTGCTATTAACAACTTGATTCAAAGATATAAGAGCATTGATTATCCAAGGAATTAACAGCCTATAATAGATATAAAATAAGGAGACAAAAAAAGAAATAATAAATAACAATATGTCTTATAGTTTTCGTCGACCAGAGAATAGCTTTCGTCGACCTGGGATCAGCTTTCGTCGACCTGAAATTAGCTTTCGTCGACCTGAGTTCTGCGAAAAACTGCACTGCATAAACTGATGAATTCTGTGCTCTGAGTTCGTCGACCTGAGAATGTGAAATTAGTCGAGCTCAAAACTTGGTAAAACTGATATCGTTAAGATAATAGCTCATTTTGCGTTGAGTGATCTATGGCTCTGAGTGTTGAAGAGTTAGTTGATCTGAGAACAGAGTTCGTCGAGCACAGGTCAAAATCGTCGAGCTGAGCCTTGAGAAATAGAATTAGTCCAGTAGGAGTCCAAGATCATCGAGCTGAGTTTTGAAGTTTGGACTTAGAATATTTTCTGGTGTTGAACCACTTCAATCAGAATTAGTCGATCAAAGATCAAGGTTCTTCTGGCTGATGTTCTTAGTTCGTCGACTGAGTGTTAGACTTAGATGGTATTACTTCGTCGAGATGAGGACTGAGTTCGTCGGGCTGGGCTCAGAGAATTTTTGCTGAGTTCGTCTAGCTGAGCTCGACTTTTGTCGACCGGAGATCGACAAACGTAGAACTCATTTTTCTATGTCTTGAATTCTCCAAGTCTTGAGTCTTTGGCAGTGTTGGAAACTGGTCATTTGTACTGTTGATTCTAAGGACTTGACCTAGACTCAAAGACATAGTCATGACCCTGATCTATACATGTTGGGACAAATCTTAATTTAGTGAACCTAGACAAAATCCAACTAGGGATCCAACAGAGATCACCCTGCATCTCAAGTTATTGGAGACATATCAATGGGTGTGTAGACAAGACATCAACTCCACCAAGACTTGATGCATGCCTGCTTCATATCTCAAACTGAGCCCCAATCCAAAAAAGATGATGAGCAAGATCCACACTGGATTATTGCAATGCGAGAGGAGCTCAACCAATTTGAGAGATGTAGAGTTTGGGATTTAGTTCCAAGACCCAAAGATTACCCAGTCATTGGAACTAAATGGGTATTCAAAAATAAACTAGATGCCCAAGGCATAATCATCAGGAACAAGGCAAGGCTGGTGGCTCAAGGCTATAGACAAGAGGAAGGCATTTACTATGATTAAACATTTGCTCCTGTTGCAAGGCTTTAGGCTATCAGAATAGTCCTTGCATATGCTGCCTACAAAGAGTTCACTGTATACCAAGTGGATGTCAAGAGTACATTCCTCAATGGTGAACTTAAAGAAGATGTTTATGTGGAGAAACCACCAGATTTTATCTCTCCATCTCATCCCTCTTATGTTTTTAAATTGCATAAGGCTCTTTATGGTCTAAAGCAAGCTCCAATAGCTTTGTATGAGATCTTTGCTAGCTTTCTCCTAGAGCATAATTTTACTAGAGACATTATAGATAGGAATTTATTCACTAAGCATCATAATGATAAAATTTTATTTGTACAAATATATGTAGATGACATCATCTTTGGCTCTACTTATTCCAAACTATGCAAAGGTTCTCTGACCTTATGCATTCCAAGTTTGAAATGAGTAGCATGGGTGAACTTTCCTACTTCCTTGGTCTCCAAGTAAAGCAATCACCTGATGACATCTTCATATCCAAATCCAAATATTCTAAGGAGCTAATAAAAATGTTTGGGATGGCTGATGCCTCAGCTAAGAAAACACCCATGGCTTCAAATGTTGTGATTGACTCTGATGAACATGTAAAGCCTATTAATCAGAAATTATATAGGGGCATTGTTGGGTCCCTGTTGTATCTCACAGTAAGTAGGACAGACATAATGTTTGTTGCATGCCATTGTGCTATGTTCCAGGTGAACCCTAAAGAATCTCACCTTATTTTCCTTAAAAGAATTTTGAGATATATAAAGAGTTGCCCAAATTTAGGACTCTAGTATCCAATTGAGTCAGGATTTGAGTTGACTGGATACTAAGATGCTGATTTTGCTGGATATAGAGTGGACAAAAAAAGCATATCAAGGACATGTAATTTCATTGGTGTTAGGCTAGTGTCCCTGTTTTGCAAAAAGCATACATCTATGTCTACTTCAACTACAGAAGCTGAATACATAGCAGCTGACAGTTGTTCTTCACAGATACTATGGATTAAAAACCAACTCCTAGATTATGGTATCAACTTAAATAATTCAACCTTACTGTGTGATAATAAAAGTGCAATTTCCATTGCACACAATCCAGTGAATCATAGTAGGACAAAACATATTGATATTAGACATCATTTCATTAAAGATTGTGTAGACAAAATGAAAATTATTCTTTCATTTATCTCTACTGATTTACAAAGAGCAAACATATTCACCAAGCCATTGGATGAGAGAAACATCTGTTCTTCTTAAATAAGCTAGGTATGATAAATGGGGAAGATTTAACTTATTTTTTGTCTGTGGTCGGCGATTTTGCACAGTTCATCGAATGGAGATCGACGATCTGTGAAGTCTTCGTGAAGAGTTTGTCGAACGGAGATCGACGAACACTTCTTAGTGAAACAGGTTTCTTCGAATGGAGATTGACGATCCATACTTCAGTGAGTACTTCATCGAACAGAGTTTGATGATTTATTCTTGCTCTTTAGACTGAGATCGATGAACTCATATATCAATAAAATATTTCGTCGACCTCAGATCGAAGATCTTTTTGTTTTTTCGCTGGACGGAGTGTGCCTCTTCGCATTCTAAAAACCTTATAACTAGGTTTTCTTCGAGCTCCATCCTGCGCTTTCAATTCTCTTGCACTTGATCTCTTTTTCGTTTTGCAGGACAACAATGGTGATTCCAGCACTTTCTTTCACAAGCATGAAGTTTGACACTGGCTTTGACATCGACTTCGACTCTTTTCGACATATAGATCAAATCTTTATAGACATTCTGCAGTTATGTGAAGATCAAAATATGAAGAAATTCATGACTTCTAAGATCAAACTGCCGGCAACAGAGATAAATGAATGGGTCTTCACTTCAACCTCACCAGATGCAAAGATAATTATTGGTACCATTTCAGGAACTTCGGTTACTCTTAACCCTGCTGTGTTATATGAAATTTTTGGTTTAATAAATTGATAAGATGATATTGAGTTAGATGGTTCTGAATATGACAATATGCTGAGTATAATGTGTCACTCTGAAGGAAACCCTAATAAGTTGTTAAAGAAGAACTTATCTGTAGAGTACAAGTTATTGGCTGATGTAGTGGGAAAGGTATTGTTGGGAAAACATATTGCCCATGACTACATAACCCGACATCAATTTATGGTTATGTGTGCGTTGGTAAACAAGAAATAGGTGAACTGGGAAAGATTTTATTTGAGGTGATTAAAAAGAAAAATACAAAGAAAGAGGTTTGTTTTGCCAGGATTTTGGGAATCTTCCTTCAGGAGAAGGCACATGAACTACTAGTCTCCTCGATATTATTCATCAATACCTCAAAGAGGCTTACATCTGCAATATTTGGCAGATGAGAGAGGACAATCTCTAAGCCATTCAGAGCTTCATCCTCTTCCACAGCTTCTGAGAGCACAAGGGCTGTACCAGCCACTCCCCAACCAGTATAAGAAGTTTTCATTCCTCCTCCTCCACCCACAACACTACTTCCAACAACAACTCCTTCACCTCAACAACAACCAGCCTCACCAATGCATCAACCAACACCCCCTGCATCTCCAGAACACATCACACCACTTTCATCTCCATTACCTCCTCACCTTGGTGACATACCACTTCACAACCTTATATCACTTCCATCATTTGACTTACTAGTATCATCTCCTCACCATATTCCATCACCTCTAGATGAAATAATGACTGATACTCTACCCTTAATTTCATCCTCCATCATCCATCCATCTGTATCTACTCAGACACCTCCTGAGTTCATGCAATTGGACTCTCCATCCATTTCTAATATCCTGGAGCTCATCACTCCAATCATTAGGAATCTCGTAGCAGAGGCAATTGTACCTCTTGTTGACTCCATCTCGTTCCTCTCTACACTTTTTGCTACTGCCCCCTCTATCCCTTCTTCTTCTAGGGGCTTGGTTTCAGTACCCTCTGAATCCAGGCAGGGGGAAATGTTCACTGTAGAAGCAGCAATAGTTACAGATATAGCAGCAGCTGTTATAGATGCAGTTACAACACCAATCTTAGTATCAACAGTTCCTTCAGCAGTTGAGATTGAAATGGTTTGTACATATGAAACAGAAGATCTACCATAGATCATGACTGTTGGTGATTATCTAATCAATCCCACAGTAGATTTAATTTGTTTAGTAAAGTCTTTTGATTCTGCATATCTTAATTATTTACCAGTAGTTATTCAAGATCAGTCAAAGGCTATTATTTATTATACTTCTCCAATAAGCCCTGAGGTTGTAAAGCAACTAAAGGCATGTTTTGTAGTACCAGTTGTCACAAAAGCTACTACAGAGACAGTTGTATCCATTGTTGAGCAATTATTAAACTCTGAGCCCAAGGCTTTCTCTCTACCAACTTATAAGATTGATGAAAGTCCAATACCAAATTTTGATGATATCATGCTTGTAGTTATGGAAGAAGAAAATCAAATTTTTACTGAAAGTGTTGCAGAGCCAGAAATTCCAGAACAACCTCAGCCTGAGAAGCAGATCTCTAAGGAAATTCTAAAAGAGATTGATGATTTGTATGATAACCCTATTGAATCATCTGATGATGATGATAATTCATCCACAAAGAAGAGCAAAGCTAAGAAAAGGAAAACACCTCCCAAGGCCATTCCTAAACCAAACCCCAATACAGATACTCCTTACTATGTTCTAAATAACATAACTCCATATAAAGGTATGCCCAACAGGATGTGGCAATCAAAGAATTAACAAAAAGCAAGGAAGAAAAGTAGGAAGTACTCTCCTCCTCCTCCTCATAAAAGGAATTGGAGAGGTCCTCCTCCTCCTCCTCCATATGCAGGGGCCTCTAGAAATGTCTCTCAAAGATCAATTCCATACACTAAAACATATCAAAGACAAGACAGATATTCCAAGCTAAATTCTCAGAGCAGCAGGCATCAATATCAGTAGCAGTATATAAGAAGCAATCCACCTCCAACTACAGAGCAAAAGAGTCCTCTAAAATCTCATGGTGAACTAAAGAAGGACAGCAGTTCTGAAAGACCTGAATCTCCACCAGTTCCTTTTGTTGATCCTGAACAGAAAAATACTGCTAAAATGGCTAGATTTCAAGAACTGATTGGACTTTCTCTGATTAACAAAGCTAAAGCAGAAGGCAAATTGTTGAAGCAAAAATTGACCTCAACGGGAGTTCAAAACAGGGGTGCAGCCAACACCTACTTCTCTCGAGTTCGAACCCTCGACTGGTTGCTAAATACCTAGGACTGACCTAAAGCCTCAGCAGGGAGGTCCCACCGCACACCCGGAAGATCTCTGAGAACTTCCCCTCCAAACCTAGAAGCTGGGCTAGGAGCTCCTCAGAAAGCACTAGAAATTTGGAGAATAATCAGAGTCTGCTTTCTAAGGAGACCTTGTGGGTCTATTTATAGTCTTTTGCTGACCTGAAGTTACTGAAATACCCCTGGCTGGTCTGCCAATAGCCAAATCCCGCTGTTTGTAAAGTACTAAATGCAGCACCTGTGGGTGTATGGGTAATTTTATCCAAGGGCAATTAAGTAATTTTACCCGGAAACCTGGGCCCCACTCGGTGAGAACCCTATGCCGAGAACCCTCTCTCCTTCACTTGGTGGGAGCTAAAAAGAAGTGTCGAAAGTCTCAAGCTGAGCCAGCCCTTGCCTTCTCGCCAGTTTAATCCTTCTCGCCGACTCTGCCGAGAGCGGGTCCTGGCTGACCGCTGGTGAACGCTCTCGCCCGTTTCCAGGCGGGAGCTCCTCTAATCTTGACGTTGACGCTGCTGACCTTGGCGTTGGGTGAGTGGAGCTCACTCAGCGCGACGTTGAGACCACTCAATGCCTTCTTGCCAGTTTCTGGTCACGGGCGGGATCTTGCCTGCCATTAGGTGGGAGCTCCTCCAGCGCGAGTGCTCTTCTGGTATTCAGGCCCAAGTTAGGTCGAGGCTGGTCCAACCTCGACCATTGATGCCTCTAGGTGCCACCCAGCGAATATAGGATTGTACACAATCCCGTCTCTTTTTGAGCTAGCCCTGCACTCGAAAAGACACGTCCAACCCAATAATATTCGTTGGGTACGTGTCATTTCAAAAAAGGAGAATCTTTTGGTGGTCCATACCATGGTTATATATATGTGTGTTGATAGACGGCCATAAAACTGTTCCTAAGTCGCCTCTCTCTGCCTGAGCTCTAGCGAGATCTCATCATGCGTTCCAAACATGTTGACAAGCCGCTCCCGCAAGAACTCAAAGACCGCATCAATGCAGCCTAGGCGCGAGCCCTGGCAATCAACACTGTGGTTGCCCCTTGGCTGGCGAAAAAGTCGCCAACCGCTAATCCTTCTCCGCTAAAGAAGAAGAAAGTGAAGAAGAAAAAGATGGCGAAGGTGGTCCAGCGGGACCTTTCCCGCGAGAACAGGGACTCAACTACCTCGACTCCCGATCGAGTGGATGATGCTTCCCCTCCGCAGAAGGTATGACTCTCTGATTTGATGATCCCCAAGTTTGCGAGTCAACTACGATTTGATCATGTGTAAGGGTTGGTAACTTGTGCAATATCTTTCGCAGGAAGCGGCTCGAGGTGACGATACCGGGTCACCGCTGGTACCTCCAAACTCATCGCCTCACCCTCCCGAGGATAGACCATGGGTCACGGAGGTCACTACTCTGGCTGCCTCTCTGAGAACCGCGGGTATGCTTTTCTTTTCTGTTACCCCTTTCTGACCATTTCACTCGTAGCCAATACCTACTATCAAGCTGACTTTTCGCATCCTCAGCTTCCGCAGACCCGGGTCTCGCCACTCGGGAGGGTGAAATAATTACTTCTAACCTGCTTGGCCAAGCGGCTAATCCCGCCATACTAACGGGAGGGGTGTCTACCAGCTCCTCCATAGCCCAAAAGGAGGTCAGCCATCTCGCGAGAGAGAATGACTTCCCCCATGGTTTCGGCCAGGCCGGGATCACTGTGCGTGAGGCTTTTTGCCCGTGATGCGGAAAGCCACTCCACCTCCTCTATGGGACTGAGGGGGGGGGGCAAGCCTTATCGCCAGCCGTCGGCTAGTGGCTCTAGTCATGAGATAGTTAAGCAAAGCATTACCGTAGCTGTTACTCAGTTCTCGCTGTAACCACGAAAGTTGTTTTCCTAGAGCATCCGGACTCGCGAACTGGGGCCTATGAAGATGATTAAGACGATGATGAGGAGGGTGAGGAAGAGGATGGCGATATCTCCCCCTTCCTTCATCTGGCGAGATGGAGGATATTGTCAATGATTCCGGGAGCACGAAGAGACGAGGGAATAAGATTGTTGCTCTCCTGTCGAAGCTTGTGCGGCGGGACCGGGCCCGCGCCACTGTGGCGAAAAAATTTCGTGAGATGGTAGAGCAGAGGCTCGAGGCCCTTGAGCGCGACTATTTTTTTTGCGAGATTGGGCGGTCGGGTGGGCCTACCCCTGAGTCCTCCCCTGGGAGGTGCATCGCGCAGATTCAAAACAAGGCTCGTCGGATCTACCTAGGGTGTACCACCCTGTCCTCCTACTACAACCTGTTGGCGCCCCCGAGGACCAGACGGCGGGAGCGAGAACGATGGCACTGGGAGCCGTACTAATCGAAGAAGCCTCGCACCTTCTCACCTCTCGACCTTCCCATCCCACAATGTACCCTATGTCTTGATGTTCTAGACTGTTCACTTGTAACCTTTCAATCATTGTTTATTATTATTGTTGTTTTTTTCCTTTTTAACTCTCGCCCGGCGAGAGCGATCCCTATTCTGGTTTTCGTTTATGTTCCACTTGGCCATTTCGAAATGCTCGCGTGAATCTGAACCTTCGGCCGGTCACTGTTATCCCAGGTCGGAACCCGAGGCATCGCTGTCTCAGGGCATGACGCCTGTACCGCCGCCGCTATTTTCATCATATATATACATTTTTTTTCTTTTTTAGAAAAGTCAACATTACCACGACTTCCTATAAATAGATGAGTTCACCAAACGCATTTATTTCTCCGATCCGGAACCCTCATTCCTCTCCTCGTTGCTTTTGCGACTTGCCGAGAACTTCCCCTTGCTCCCGCCTTATTCTCTTATTTTTGCCTAACTTTCGCTCTCGCCCATTCCTTTGAGATCTCGCCTTACATACCCTCGACAAAATGCCGGTTGAGAACGAGGGGCGTTCACATTGCGCGGAAGCCTTCCGAAAGCAGCAGTTCCCCACTTGTTGCCTGACCCTTAAAGAGTACAAATGTATCACTTCTCAGTATGTTCCCACCGGCTTCACCGCGATAAATCCCGGAAACCAAGACAGGGTAAACACCATGGGAGAGGGGGAGCTCGCCATCCACCTCAAACACTTCGAGGTGGGCTTTTGCCTTCCCCTCTGGCCGGAGATGCGCTAGGCCCTCTGTTACTACGGAGTGGTCCGCGCGCAGCTAAACCCTAACTTGGTCGTTATACTTGTAGGATTCATCTACTACATGCGATGAGAAAAGATCAAGTTCAGCCTCCTGATTTTCCGAAAGCTGTCCATATTTTGTGCGAAGGGAGGGGTAGTCTTCTTCTCTGGGAAACTACTCAAGACGACCAGTCTCGCCAACAAGCACCATCATTGGGGCAAGATGTTTATCTTCATCTCTGGCGACTTCGGTAGCGTTCCTCTCACGCCTGTCCAATATGAGGATGCCACCTACAAGCCGCCTACCCTGGGATCGCGCGAGAGCGCCATTCTGGAGTTCTTTGGGACGAAGAAATTCGATGTCCAATTCCTCCGACGGGACGTTGATTCTCTCCCTCCCGTGCCTCCCGGCGAAGGTACAGTCCCGTCCTCAACCTGATATTCCCATTCTAAATTTCAATGCATTCTATTGTCGCCCTAATAGGAGAGCGAGAAGTTCATCTGCACCAACCCTTTGCCGAGACTCATGGTACCGAGGGCCAAGCTGCGAGAGATCCGCCGGCTCTCGCAAAATCCGCAGCTCAGGCATGCTGGGACGAGCCTACCTCACCTCCTTCGACTAGTGCCGGGAAGCGAAAGCCCAACGCCTTTTCATCCCAGCCGCTAAAAAGACCGAAGCCAACCGCTGCCGACAAAGGGAAGTCCGTGATGACTACACCCGCCCGACCTCTCGCACCCGACCGGTCCTTCGAAGAGGTCCTGCAGGTGGCCAGCGAGAGGACCGTTGTGGCCAGGAATAGCGTCGGGGCCCCTGTCGAGAACCCTCTAGCCACAAGCGGGGCTGGTGGAGAGGGGGTGGCTGCCGAGACCTCCACTCGGTCTCCGTCTAAGGAGGTGCCAAAGGGGCACAATAATTTTGTCCTCGGCGTGAAGTGCCTTGACGCTGATTGGAAGCCCTTGTTGCGGTGGGACCCTGATACCAACCAAGTATCCATCTCGACCCTCCTCACCAGCTGGGTGTAGCGCGACCATGTCACCCGCGAGGCTTTCGCACTGGGCTACGATCTTTATAGCCGGAAGAATGCCGGCCTCTATGATCAGCTGCCCACAAGGCTCCTAGCCTTTGACTCCGTCCGGGCTCTGATGCGTGGGTTCGAGCTTGCGCACATGTGCGTACGCTGGAGCATCACCATTGACCGCCACTTCGGCGAGAAGCTTAAGGCGCAGGACCAGGTGGTGGCTCAAGAAACGGTTCTAAAGGAACAGCTGGCAGATGCAATGGGACGCCTTTCCTTACGCCCAATGAAAGAGGTATGTGAGATCTTTCAAGCACTCGCTCTCGCCTCTGTAATCCACGGGTCATCTTGGTGTTTATTTGTTTCTCCCTTCTGCAAGATTCTGCTCAGAATATGACCCTTTGCACGGAGCTTACCGAGCTAAGATACGAGAACATCCTGCTAAAGGACCAGCTCTGACGCGCGGAAATGGCTGTGGTTCCGCCTCCCCCATCACTGGACGAGAGGTTAAGGAGCCATCACTTCTCGGAGTATGACATCGACAAGCTCCTGCAGACTAATGCTCAAGAAATGGTCAGGCTGAACCTCGAGATATTTCGGGATGTGGGATGTTTGAACGAGAGTGTCAAGATCATCACCGCTCCTAAGCTTGTTCCCTGACTCTTCGAGCCTATCCCGAAGCCCCCAGGAGCGCCCGACTCTCCTCCCCCGGATGTTCGGAGATCCCCCATGGCTGCTGGCGAGACATCCGGGGAGAGCTCGGGCGAGAGCTCCCATAGTAGCTCAAGCGGGAGCTCGAGCGGATACAGCGCTTTTCCCTGATGGGTTTCCTTTTCCCTCTTTTTGTTTCTATAATGAGCGAGATGCTCTAACTTTTGTAATCACATTTGAATGAATAAATTGTTAGTGTTTGTACCCCTCCTTTTTCTTTTTTTTTATTGATAATGAATGCTGCTCAATAGAGCTTCCGCCGAGGCCCCTGGAACCCTCTAGGATAGTCTCCCTTAGCAGTCGATATGTGAGAACCTGCCGAGAGCTCAAGGCTTAAAACACGTCGTTCTCGCATTCTACCGAGAACCATTTGTCATGAGTGTCGCTCATAGGCCTTTTAAGGGAATACTGCCCCTCCTTGCCTTGCGCGCTCGATCAGGTTTCTTTGCCTAGACCCATCGGGAACATCATTTGGCGAGATCCCCCAGCTGGGATCTCCTAGTCGAGACCTTTTTGGGTTTGCCTTCAGGGTGTGTCTTTTGCCTAGCCTAGAACATTCGTGTCGAAACATTTCTAAACACTAAACCTACCCCCCACAGGCGAGCCCTCGGACCTGCCAACTAGATGAGAGCCTGCACAGCGGGTCTACCTCGGGCCGAGCTAAGCTCGGAGTAGTGTAAAAGTAACTAAGGATCAAGAACCAAGAACTAAGGACCAAGGACCATTAACCAAGAACCAAGGACCAAGCCTCTCCCCCGCAGGTGAACCTTCAGACCTGCCAGCTAGACGAGAGCCTGCGCAGTGGGTCTACATGGGGCCATGCCGAGCTCAGGGTTTTGATGAAGATTTCATAACCAAAACCTCTCCCCCACAGGTGAGCCTTCATACCTGCCAGCTAGATGAGAGCCTGCGCAGCGGGTCTACCTGGGGCCGAGCTGAGCTCGGGGTGTTGATGAAGATTTCATATCCAACCTCTCCCCCACAAGAGAGCCTTCAGACCTGCCAGCTAGATGAGAGCCTGCGCAACGGGTCTACCTGGGGCCGAGCCGAGCTCGGGGTGTTGATGAAGATTTCATATCCAACCTCTCCCCCACAAGCGGGCCTTCGAACCTGCCAGCTAGATTTGATCCTGCGCAGCGGGTCTACCTGGGGCCAAGCCAAGCTCGGGTTGTTGACGAAGATTTAAAAACCAAAACTTCTCCCCCACAGGCGAGCCTTCGGACCTGCAAACTAGATGAGAGCCTGCGCAATGGGTCTACCTGGGGCCGAGCCAAGCTCGGGGTGTTAACGAAGATTTCATAATAAAAACCTTTCCCCTACAGGCGAGCCTTCGGACCTGCCAGCTAGATGAGAGCCTACGAAGCGGGTCTATTTGGGGCCAAGCCGAGCTCGGGGTGTTGATGAAGACTTCATAACCAAAACCTCTCCTCTACAGGCAAGCCTTCGGACTTGCCAGCTAGATGAGAGCCTACGCAACGGGTCTACCTAGGGCTGAGCCGAGCTCGGGGTGTTGATGAAGATTTCATATCCAACTTCTCCCCCATAGGCGAGCCTTCGGACCTGCCAGCTAGATGGGAGCCTGCGTAGCGGGTCTACCTGGGGCTGAGTCGAGCTCGGGGTGCTGATGAAGATTTCATATCCAACCTCTCCCCAACAGGCAAGCCTTCAGACTTGCAAGCTAGATGAGAGCCTGCGCAGTGGGTCTACTTGGGTCCGATCCGAGCTAGGGGTGTTGACGTAGATTTCATAACCAAAAACTCTCCCCCACAGGCGAGCCTTCGGACCTGCCAGCTAGATGAGAGCCTGCGAAGTGGGTCTACTTTGGGCCGAGCCGAGCTCGAGATGTTGACGAAGATTTCATAACCAAAACAGGCGAGCCTTCGAACCTGCCATCTAGATGAGATCCTGCACAACATGTCTACATGGGGCAGAGCTGAGCTCGGGGTGTTGATGAAGACTTCAAAAACAAAACCTCTCCCCTACGGGCAATCCTTCGGACCTGTCAGCTAGATGAGATCCTGCGCAGCGGGTCTACCTGGGGCCGAGCCGAGCTCGGGGTGTTGATGAAGATTTCATAATCAAAACCTTATTCTAATTCTTACTTTAAAGTGAAGAGAGTTGCCAACGGATCATAGTATGGAATATATTACGATAGCATTTGAAAACAAAAATACAATTACCTCCTCCCCCTCATGGGTAGAAGCGCTTTAGATCATCACCGCTCCAAGTGTGGCTCAAGGTCCTCCCTTCCACATCCTAGAGGTAATAACCTCCCGTTCTAAGGACCTCTTTTACTATGTAAGGCCCTTACCAGTTTGGGTTGAGCTTGCTTGTCGAAGTATTTTGCCATACGCCGCTTGATCTTTTCTTGCCTGATGGTTGCGACATCCCACGCTTCTTCCGTCATGTCTAGTGAGAGGCGCAACCCTTACTTATTTTCCAACCTCCAAGCCTCATCTCCTTCCCTTGCGGCTATGACCCGTGGGGACCGAACCTCGAATTCAACTTGGAGGACCGCCTCACACCCGTGAGGAAGCTTGAAGGGGGTCTCACCCATGGCCGTGTTCGGGTTCGTCCTCAAGGCCCATAGAACCGAGGGGAGCTGCTCCACCGAATTTCCCCTCAAATTTTCTACTTTTTTCTTGAGTAAGTTCACAATGATTTTGTTTGCTTCATCCACCTGACCGTTGCTCTGGGGGTGGTGGATAGAGGCAAACCTGAGATCTATCCCCAGCTGGGCGTAGAAGCTGATGAACTCTTCACTGGCAAAATGGGGTCCATTATCTGTCACTATTGCTTGGGGTAGACCGTGCCTGCATATGATCTCCAAAGACGAAGTTCCTTATAACTTGTGAGGTGACTTTGGCCAAGGCCTTAATCTCCAGCCACTTCGAGAAGAAATCGATCATGACTAGGAGGAACCTCCTTTGCCCACTAGCTGGAGGAAAAGGCCCGACCAAGTCCATCCCCCAGATGGCGAAAGGCCATGGCGATGAAATGCTCTTGAGCCTTTGAGCAGGCAGGAAATGGAGGGGGGCGTACAGCTGACATTTCTGGCATCTCGTTGCAAACTAAGCTATGTCCCTCCTCAGGGTCAGCCAGAAGTACCCCTGCCTTACCACCATAGCTTCCAACAACCTTCCTCCCGAGTGGATGCCGCACTCGCCCGAGCGCACCTCCCCCAGGATCTTCGGGACCTCTTCTTCTGTTGCACATCTTGCCCAGAGTCTTGACATCATCTTACGATGAAGCCCCCTTCCAACATCAGGTAGTGAGCCGCTTTACGCTTGAATCTTTTTGCATACCTAATCTCCCCCGTCAGCTCGCTCATTGTTAGGAAGGTTACCAACGGATCCACCCACGAGGATCGCTGACCAACCTCCATTAACTCCCCTTCCTCGATCGCTGGTCGGAACAGTTCAGTCAGGGTCCCGCCTCCCCGAGGCCCAAACTTCGCCAATCCGTCGTCGGCCACACTCTCCTCCCATGGGACATGCTGGATTGAGAATGATTGGAAACCTCCAATGATTTCCCTTACCTTGGATAGGTACTTTATGAGGGTAGGCTCCCGAGCTTCAATCTCTGCTCGAATCTGCGATGCTACCACCATCGAGTCAGTGAAGGCCTCCACGTCTCGGATCTCAAGCTCTCTCGCCAGACGAAGGCCGGCTATCATGACCTCATATTCTGCTTGGTTGTTGGTTACTGGAAAGTTGTATGCAACCGCCTGCTTTATGACGACCCCTTGGGGGCTTATCAGCACCACTCCTCCCCCAAGAGAAAGCTTTCCCGAGGCCCCATCAACCATCATCTTCCATGCCCCCTGCGGCTGCTGCTCCCCCTCCTTGACCTCAACTATATAATCTGCTACAAATCCGCCACCACTTTCGCCTTGATGGAGAACCTTTGCACGAACGGGATGTCGAACTCGCTTAGTTCAATGGACCGCTTGACAAGTCTTCCCGAGTGCTCTACCCCTTCAAAGATCTTACGAAGAGGATGGTCAGTCACCACCTTAATCGAGTGTGCTTGAAAGTACGGCCGAAGTTTCCTGGCCGAAACAACCCGAGTGTATGCTAGCTTTTCCAAAATGGGGTAACAGAGCTCCGCCTTCTTCAAAACCCGGCTCACGTAATAGATGGGCAACTGCTTCTTTCCCTCTTCCCTGACAAGAATAGAGCTCACGAACTCCGCTCCTACTCCTAGATACAGGGACAGGTCCTCTCCTTCTTTTGGGCTTTGAAGTAGAGGAGCCTGGGAGAGCTGTCTCTTCAGCCCTTGGAAGGCCTCTTAACATTCGGCGGTACACTCAAACCTTTAGTTACCCCTCAACACCTTGAAGAATGATGAACACTTGTCCCCTGATCTAAAGAGGAACCTGCTTAGACTGGTCAACTTGCATGTCAAGCATTGGACCTCCTTGGCGTCGCGAGGTGATTCCAAGTCTAGGATGGCCTTCACCTTATCTAGGTTAGGCTCTACCCCTGCCGGGTTCAAGAGATGCCCAAGGAACGTCCCGCGGCTGGCCCCGAAGACAAACTTCAAGAGGTTCAGCCTCATCTTGAATCTCCGCAGGGTGGCAAAGGTTTCTTCTAGATCCCGTAGGTGCGAGTTCAGACACATGCTTTTCACCATCAGGTCATCAACATAGACCTCCAAGTTTCTCCCCCTTTTCCCCTAGAAGACTCGATCCATCATGCGTTGGTAGGTAGCCCCTGCGTTTTTCAACCCAAAGGGCATCATTTTATAGCTAAAGCACCCCTCCCTAGTGATGAAGAAGATGTCCTTGAAATCGGGAGGGTGTATCCGGATCTGGTGGTAACTTGAAAAAGCATCCAAAAAACTCATAACCGAAAAACCGATGGCTGAATCAACCAACGCATCGATTCGTGGCAGGGGGTAACAATCCGTAGGGCATGATTTATTTAATAAAGAGAAATCGATACACATTCGACAGTTCCCGCCCCCTTTTTAACCATTACCACATTGGAGATCCATCCTGGATACTGGATCTCTGAGATGAAGCCGGCTTCAAGGAGCTTCCTGACCTCCTCGCAGATCGGCTCCTCCAACTTGGTGGCGATGGTCCACATCATCTGGCGTATGGGGCATGTCCGGGGGTCCAGGTTCAGGCGATGATAAGCCACAACCGCGTCGATGCCCGACATGTCTGCCGCGCTCCAGGCGAAGATGTCGTCATTTCTCTGGATGCAAGCTCTCATCTTCTCCCGGTCCTCGAGACTTAGGCCCCCACTGATCTACACCTTCTACACTGGTCCTCCGCTAGTGAAGACCTCCATTTCCACCACTTCTTCGGTCGGCTCCAGCCGTGCCTGCTCCCAGCCAGCCATTGCTTCTTCTTCGGGCTCCATCTCCTCCCTTCCTATTTCAACCTACGCTGCCTCCTCCGGTCTCCCCTGCTCAACACCTGTTGCATGGTCCTCCTCTACCTTCATCGCCTCCTCCAGGCTCTCCTGCTGCTGCTCGACCTACACCCCCCTCCGGGCATCTTGCTCAACTTCTCCCTGCTCCTCCGTGCTCTCCCTCATTGCCTCCCCTAGGCTTACCTCCTCCTCTGTGACATCTTCTCCTTGCTCTGCTAGCTCCTTGTCTAGCACTTCTGCCTCTGCCATCCAATACACAGTGTTGACCGCCGTTACGTAGCACTGCCTCGCTACCTTTGGGTCTCCCCTAATCCTGACCTGCACCCCTCCATTGTTGAACTTGAGACATTGATGAAACGAGACGGCGATGCGGTGAAAGGCGCTTATGAGGGGACACCTAAAGATGTCGTTATAGCTGCTTGGGGCGTCCATGATCATGAACCTACAGTTCTGCAACACACCTCCCAACTTCACGTGCATCCCTACTCCCCCCTTCAACTTCTTTCCTCTTGCCAGAGAACCCAAAGAGCGGTCCATCTGAGGCTAGGATCCTCTTCACCTCAACCTTCATCTCATCATAAGCCTTCTAAAATATCACATTGACAGAACTCCCGTTATCCACCAGTATCCTGGAGACCGTGAAGTTCTCTACTGCTGTCTGAATCACGAGGGCATCGTAGAATGGATCCTCAAAGTATTGCATGTCAGCTGATGAAAAGGTGATTTTTTACTCTAGGGGGGAGCCAGAGAGGTCGAGGTGACCCCTCTTCGGAACATGGTCTGAAGGATACCCTTGTGGGTTACCTCAATCCCTACTCCCACATGGATCACCCCGATCCCTCCTCGGGTTCCCACATATGCTCTATCCTCACACCTATCTTCCTCCTCCCTCTGATGTACTTTCACGATCCTTACTGATGGATCCTTCCTCCCTATTCCTCTAGCTTCCCTCATCTGTAAGAACTCCGGGCAGGTGGTCGTCACGTGACCTTCCTCCTGGTGGAAGTCATAGAAGGGCAACGCCACCCTGCCCCCTCTTCCTTCTCCACCTCCCCTTCTTCCAGCCCCTCAAACTCCTCTTCTTCCTCCTCTTCTTCTACAACCTCCATTGTTTCCTGCGGCGGCGGGAAGTAATCCCTCGGTCCCTGCCTCCACACCTACTGATCGAACCTCCTCAACTCCCGAAGTTTATCCCTTCCCCGAAAACCTCTTCCTTGACCCTGGCGGCGACCCTCATGAGGCCTCCAGCCCAACCGATTGTTTATCTCCCGGGCCCCCCATCCATACTGCTGCCCCAATCCTCGAGGTTCTTCCCTCCTTCTCTCTTCTCTTTTCTCACTCTGCCTTCCCGCTGCAGGTTCCTTCACATTATTCTCCGCCAACCTTGTCAACTTTCTGGCAAACACCGGATTCGCCCTTTTGAAGTCTATCTCTTTCGCCGCCTTCTCCATGAGCTCCTCGAAGGAGAGGGAGGAAATACTCTCTTCAACTCCATGCTGAAGAAACCCGGCCTCAGTCCCAGGGTGAAGGCGAGCATCAGCGCGTACCCTGGGACCTCCTGGACAAGGAGAACCTCTTCCTGAAACCGGTCGACGTAATGACCCAGCATCTCCTCCGACTTCTGCCTTAGTGTAAACAGGCACTTCGCCTCCTTCTTCCGCTTTTTTAACGTCGAGAACCTTAACAAAAACCCCCTGCGTAGATCTTCAAAGCTGTATATTGAGCCAGAAAGCAACTGGTAGAACCAGTCCCGGGCCTTCTCCTTCAACGTGATGGCGAACATCTGACACTTAAAGGCATCTGACATCTGCCTCAATGAAACTACATCCTCAAACCACTATACATGCCGCACAGGGTCATCCTTCCCCAAGTAATAGGAAATGTCTGGCTCTCGGAACCCCTCTAGCACCAGAATTGAGATTATGAGCTCGCTGAAAGGACTCTCGCCTCCTGGCTGGCTAAAGGGCACGTCTCGCGGCCTCGGCTGACTTGCCCGATCTGCGAGACCGCTCCCAGGGATGAGTTCCCGCATAGCCGCCTCCCTCTTGCCTAAATCTGCCGGAATCTCCTTTCTGGGATGTTGGCCTGGGAAAAGTTCCTGCGCGGCCACGTCCCTCTCGTCGAGCTCCACCGAGATCTCCTTCCCGGGACGCTGCCCAGGAGCATTCTCGCCCAAGAGCGGGACCACCTCCACCGGAATCGGAGGTGTCGCCCACTCACTCCTCACCGAGAAGGCCAAGCTGATGGTCTGCTGAACCTCTCGCCTGAAGTCCTCTAGCATCTTCCTTGTTGCTTCTTCTCCCCGGGTGGGGGATCCTCCTGAGCCATACCCTTCACCGTCACTTCTAGTCATGGGACCAAACTCAAGGCTTTCCTGTATCGACTGCGATCCACACTCACCACACCAGAACTGTTGAAGCCAAAATTGATCTCAACGGGAGTTCAAAACAGGGGTGCAACCAACACCTACTTCTCTCGAGTCCCGAACCTTAACTGGTTACTAAGTACCTAGGACTGACCTAAAGCCTAAGCAGGGAGGTCGCACTGCACACCCGGAAGATCTATGAGAGCTTCCCCTCCAAAGCTAGAAGCTGGGCTAGGAGCTCCTAGGAAAGCACTAGAAATTTGGAGAATAATCAGAGTCTGCTTTCTAAGGAGACCTTGTGGGTCTATTTATAGTCTTTTGCTGACCTGAATTTACTGAAATACCCCTGGCTGGACTTCCAATAGCCAAATCCCACTATTTGTAAAGTACTAAATGTAGCCCCTGGGGGTATATGGGTAATTTTTTCCGAGAGCGATTAAGTAATTTTACCCTGAACCCTGGGCCCCACTTGGCGAGAACCCTATGTAGAGAACCCTCTCGCCTTCACTTGGCGGGAGCTAAAAAGAAGTGTCGAAAGTCTCAAGCTGAGCCAACCCTCGCCTTCTCGCCAGTTTAATCCTTCTCGTCGACTCTACCGAGAGAGGGTCTAGGCTGACCACTAGTGAACGCTCTCGCCCGTTTCAAGGCGGGAGCTCCTCTAATCTTGACGTTGTCGCTATTGACCCTGGCGTTGGGTGAGTGGAGCTCACTCAGCGCAGCGTTGAGACAACTCAACACCTTCTCGCCAGTTTCTGGTTACGGGCGGGATCTTGCCTGCTAATAGGCGAGAGCTCCTCCGGCATGAGAGCTCTTCTGGCCTTCAGGCACAAGTTAGCCTGAGGATGGTCCAACCTCGATCATTGATGCCTCTGGGTTCCGCCCAACGAATATAGGGTTGTACAAAAGATCCCTCTAAATATTCTACAATGTCTTCCTATAGGAAAGAAGAATTGAAAAGGTATGACAAAGCTAATTAATTTTTCAATGTTGATTATATGAGTCTACACCTAGAAGCAGTTGTTCCAAGAGCAACCTCATGCAACATCATTGGAGCAGCTGATATGATAATGCCTAAAAGAGAAGCAGAAAATCCTAAGAGGGAAATCATCTTCAGGCAGCCTCTTGAGAAACACAAGTCCAAGAATCCTAAATAACTTTTTGATTAGTTTATTTTCCTCTGAACTATTTGTGTTAATTTGTCACAAAGCACTTGTTGTATATATCTTCTAGACTTTTATTTTCTACCAGATATTTGTTGTTTTGCTTTGTGATTGTATCTTATTATTTGCTTAGTGACCTCACCCAAATTGGGGGAGATTTTTGGATCCCTAGTTTGGATTTGGGCTAAGGTTCACTATTAGGATTGTTGAACCACCTTGTATAGCCAGGGTCAAGTTTGTTAGTCCTAGGGTTTAGGCCAGTCATTAGAATCAAACTTCATGGACTAGCCTATAGTGGACTTTAGGAGACTCAAGACTTAGAAGATTTCAGAGTTCAGTTTATTAGTTTGAAGTTCTTCAAACTCAGCTCGACGATCGTCGATCTCAGATCAAAGATCTCAGAGTTTATTATCTGAGTTGAGCTCAATGATATTCGAGCTCAAGTCGATGAATTCTTCTCTCAAGATGGATTTCTCAGCTTAACAAACTTGGAGCTCAAGTCGACAAAATCTGCCTGGAGGTCGAAGAACTCTATTTAGAGTCAGAATGATAAGTTTCCCATATCTGTGTCCCTAATTCATGTTATTCTTTGGCAGTAATTCTTTGAATAATTAAGGCTTATATTATCAAGAATATAACCGTTCATGGCAGCATTAATTAGGGATTTCATCAGAGTTAATTACTTGCTAGTTTTACTAGGACAGTTGGGGAAACTCATTAAAAACCATTTCAGCCGTTTTCTTCTACAGAATCTAAGTAGAAATTAATGCATATAATTCAAAAGCTGAATTATATAGCAGAATATAAAAGAGATTTTCAAGCGGCTCTCGAAAAGAACAAGAACAAGAAGAAGAGATATAAACAAGGATATACATAGAATAAGATACATAATAACATCCGCTTTCAATGTGTAGAAAAAGAAGTTGTTTTCCCTTAATCTTATAGAAGACTGAAGACGAACATCAAACAGATATCAATTGTCCTCTTCAACTTCTACTCCAGGAATCCTCAAAGATAACTTTTCTTGATCTGTCTACAAGTTCCTGGACACTTCAACAAGTCAAGGCTGGAGACCTACACACTGTACAAAGCTCTTGTCTTCCTGAACATTTCAACATCCCAGGGCGAGCTTTGACACTAGCAATCCACTGAAGTCTTCTCTGTTGTTTAGAGAAGAGAAGACAACATCACCTCTTAACCCACTATATAAAGGGTTTATTAACTCCCTTCAAAATTTCTTTGTTTGTTTTTGGGCACCTGATCAAAAGCATAAAGGGTTGTGAGATCTCCCTGCAAATAGATCTTGTGCTGACAAGTCACCTGACCAAAAACCTGTGGTGATAGGGCACCTGAGCAAAAACCTATGGTGGAAGTCACCTAATCAAATTCTTGCTAGTGGATTCCTACCAAGGTGGTAGAAGAGTGGATGTACCCAGATTTGGGGAACCACTATAACTTCTTGTGTTGTCCGTGTGTTCATTTTTCCTTACTCTGTTGTGATGTGGTTGTGTAGTTTAGCTTAGTTCCTTTTTCATTTTATATAACTACTACTATCACTAATTTTACTGATAGATTTTAAAAATTGTAAAAATATTTAATTCACTCTATTCACCCCCTCTAGAGTAAATCTAATCTATCCCCCAACTTTCAGTGTATCTGAACTTGCTGTAGCAGAAGAAGATGCTACATCAAACTAAACTGAGCTTTTAGCTCAACTGATCGGCTTCAAGCTTTTTCTCGGCAGCAATGGTAAGGAAGATGAAGTTCAGCCACTCGTTTTATTTTTGAAACAAAACCCTAAAAGTTGAGTACAATATCCTGTGGTTGCCTCTTTATATCTTCCATCGATTAATTGCTCTAAGAAGTAGTGGAGGACACCTGCAACAACTAGCTGCACCTTGCTTTAACGGAAGAAGATGTACAATAGCTCTCCGATAGAATTTATCGTATTCTGCAGCTTGCCTGTACTTGATTTAAACTCTGTTGACTTTGTAAATTTTGGCTGACGTCATCAGATTATGGACTTAGCAAATTTTTCAAATTCTCTCCAGACGTTGAGTGCGTTGAGTGAGCAAGCTCCACTAAATGCCACAACCCTTAGACAATATAATCATTCTGCACCATAAGCATTGAGAGCGTTGAGTGCAATGGATTCAATCAATGCTTTTACACTTAGTAATTTCTTCACCTGTCTGAAGTCGTTGAGTGAGCTGTCCTCACTCAATGATTTTTGCTTTTGCCTGCCTTCTTTATTAGGCATTGAGTGAACTGGCTTCACTCAACGCTTCTAGACTTAGCTGATTTATGTCTTCTTCTTAGTCTTTGATTTCATAAGCAAGATTTATTGCTTTTTTCTTTGGCATCGAGAGAGCTCTGTTCACTCGACGCTTCTGGACTTTGTTGAATATTCTGCCTACCAATACCTAGGCGTTCGCAGATTCAGCTATACTCGACGATGACGTTGAGTGAACTGTCATCACTCAACACCTATGGACTTGGCCGCAGAATTGCTTTGCTGACTGCATGGTTTTGACTGTCCACAACTAACTTAGCTCTTTATGGCATCTGTCATTGAGTGAACTGGCTTCACTAAATGCCCATGGACTTAGGCGATTTCCAGCCTATCCAACATCTTCCCTTGGATCTAGCGTTGAGTGAACTGGCTTCACTCAATGCCTGTGGACATAAACATATTTCTGTCTTACCACATCTTTACTTTGTGACCACCTATCACATTGCTTGGAATACCTATCCTGTCAATGTTACAAGGACTAACCTGCATGCATGAACTTAAGCATACATCAAATTCAACTTTATGTATATCAATGATATGATTGACTTCTTCAAATATAGTACATTATGGGCAATGGACCCAACAATCTCCCATATTTGAAGACGTCAAAACCCTCAATCAAATCAGTTAACATACACTAACAAATGCAGTAATAAAACATTAATCTTCGAAAACATATAACAAGAGAACAAGTTATAGTTTCCACACTTCCTTGCCTACAGGGTGAACATCATCACACTTGCTCCCCCTTAATTGCTGCTACCTGGCCTCTTGATACCCCTTGTATCCTTCTCACATATCCTTCTCTGGTATCTGATACATTCATAGATCTGATACCTTTATAGATCTGATACCACTTTCCTTAACTTATATCCTTCTCCTCCCCCTTTTTGACTTCTTTAAATAGTCAGGGATGTATTGATTTTCTGGTCCCCCTTTTTGAGTATAGAAAAGTAACACTTGCACCAGTTGACCCACTTTTGAGTGTTGGAGGTGTGTTGCTTCTTCTCTATAGGATGCTAATTGAATCTTCCTTACCATTACTTGACTTCCTCCCCCTCAACTGAAGAATCCTCTATCATATTTCCTGTTAGACATTCTAGTCTATACCAGTCTTGAAAATTATTAAACATGATACCACTGAAGGTATACTACTTGAAAAGTCTTCATTCCACTAAAGAACAATTCCACCTGCAAGAAATAATATAACCTGCAACAACATGAGGAGCAACTGAAGCTATACCAGGTTCAACATACCCAACTCAAACTTGAAGGTATTGAATTTGCTTCATCTAGTGGCTTAGTGAAGATGTCAGCCACTTTCTTTTCTGTAGGGACAAAATCAAGGTTGATATCTTCACATTCCATATGCTCCATAATAAAATGATATCTTATCTCAATATGCTTAGTCCTGCTGTATGAGACAAGATTCCTAGCAATTGAGATTCCACTAGTAGAATTACAATATAAGGGACATCTACTTATTTGGAGGTTATATTCCTGGAGCTTATGATGGATCCACAACAAATGAGCATAGCAGCTACCTGCTGAGATGTACTCTGACTCTATAGTTGAGATTGCAACACTTATTTGCTTTTTGTTACTTCAAGACACTAGTCTCTTCCCAGGAACTCACAGGTGCCAGAAGTGCTCTTCATGTCCTATTAGCAATCGGCAAAATCTACATCTAAATAGCTTGTTATTTTAAACTCCCCATTTCTAGGGTACTATGGGCCAATATCTCGTGTTCCCTTAAGATACCTCAAAATCCTCCTTACAGCTGAGTAGTGAGATTCTTTAGGGCAAGCCTGATACCTAGCACAAATATATATAGCATACATGATGTCTGGCCTACTTGCAGTTAGATATAGATGGAAGCCAATTATCCCTCTATATAAAGTTTCATCAACAGGTTTCCCTTCCTCATTATTTCCTATTAACATACTTGACCCCATGGGAGTTTTCATGGTGGTGGAATTCTCCATACCAAACTTCTTGGTTAACTCCCTGGTAAACTTAGACTGGGATATAAATAAGCCATCATCAGTCTGTCTAACTTGGAGTCCCAAGAAGAACTTAAGTTCACCCATACTTCTCATCTCAAACATACCTTTCATAAGTTTGGCAAACTTTCTACAAAGGTTGTCATCAATAGATCCAAATATAATATCATCTAGATATATCTGGACTAGGATGATCTTTCCCTTAGATTCCCATAAGAATAGGGTCTTGTTTATCTTCCCCCTCGAGAATTTTTTTTCAATGAGGAAGCTAGACAATGTCTCATACCATGCTCTAGGGGCTTGCTTTAGCCCATATAGAGCTTTCTTAAGTCTATAAATAGAATCAGGAGAGTTAGGAACAACAAAACCTTGAGGATGCTCAACATAGACTTCTTCTTTCAAGTCACCATTCAAGAAGACTGACTTCACATCCATTTGGTAGACTTTGAATCCCTAGTGTGCAACATATGCAAGGAATAGTCTGATGACCTCCAATCTTGCTACAGGGGCAAAGGTTTTATCAAAATCAATGCCTTCTTCTTGTCTGTACTCCTTAACTACTAGCCTTGCCTTATTCTTGATTATAGTGCCATTTTCATCACGTATATTCCTGTAAATCAACTTGACTCCAATGACATTACGTCCTTATGTGATAGTTTTACTTTCAAGACTACCTAAACACCTAGAGGGGGGGGGTGAATAGGTACTTTTCCTTGATTTAACTTACGGCAGAATATAACTACAATTCTTTGAATAATTCAGATATTTCTAGAGCTAACACAGCACAGCAATCACAATCATACACACATCACAGATTGCACACAGATTTATAGTGGTTCCCCAAGGTCTGGGTACATCAACTTCCCCCTTCACCTATGAAGCAGTATGCTAGAGTCGGCCTAAATTCTTCCTTTAACTCAGATCCTCAGATCCTACAGCTCAGAATCCAGAAGGATTCCTACAACTGAGGCTAACAAGCCCTACCTCAGCCTTGCCACAAGGCCTATAACTCAGAGAATACCTTCTCCTACAACTCAGGCATAAACAGCCCTACCTCAGTCTTGCCACAAGTCCTACAGCTCAGAGAATACCTTCTCCTACAACTCAGGCATAAACAGCCCTATCACTCAGAGAATAAATCTCCTACACTCAGCCTTTATAAAATAGGCTTACAACTCAGATCTATGAATAGATCCTACAGAATTTGATAAGGAATTTTGTAATCTCTTACCCCTGTTGAGAGAGAAGGGATAAGAACTTTCTTGATCAGCTTCTTGAAGAGGCTGATGGCTGAAATCAACTTGATCTTAGCTTTCTTCAAAGCTTCTTGAATCTGAACTTAGTTGGGTTGATTTCCTTTGAATAAAACTGACTGGTAGCTTCCTTCTTAGACTTCAGAAATAGATTTGAATCTTCTTGACATGTTAGTTCAGTATCTGCTTCTTGAGAGATCTGTGAATGTATCCTCCTTATCTTCAAATAGCTGGATCTCTCTCTATCCAAACCTCTTGAAGATACTTCAGAATTCTTAATTGAATTCCACTTAGACAGAATCTGAATAGTAAACTACTTCATAACGTCTTCTTAGATCTTCTCACGAAGATCTTCTTCTTTGTTACTTGTACTTTATTGATAAGAGATCAATCTCTAATTGTGTTAGTTGTGACAATACTTGTCTTCTCTATGTATATCTTTCTTCTTCTGAATCCATCTATTTATAGACTTCATCCATGGTAACCGGCATATCCGGTTTATAACTAATTTCTGACAAGTCTGACAGATTAAGAAAACCTGTTGTAACTCACAGCTATCAAGTCTTCAAACTGTTCTTGAGCCTTTATCTTTGTCAGCAAAGCGTCGAGTCTGTCTGTCATAAAGTGTTGAGACAATCTGTCAATATGTGTCGACACAAGTGACTTAAGTGTCGACATAGCCTTTGGTGATGTCGACAAATCTGCCTTGATGTCGACACAGCTTCTTGATATTGCATCTTGAGAATGTGTCGACACAAACACTTCACTATTCATCAGCAATCAACTTGGTCCAGACTCAGCTGTGTGTAGACACAAGTCCTGTGTGTCAACACAGTTGATGTAGACTCAGAACATAGTGTGTGTTGACATTGCCTCTAGGTGTCGACATAGTTGTTTTCGACTCTGCCTCTGTGTGTCGATACTGCCTCCCGGTGTCGACACAGTCGATGTCGACTATAATCTTCTGTGTGTCGACACTGCCTCCTGGTGTCGACACAAATTCTCTGAAGTGTCGACACAGCTATTTCCAAGTGTCGACAAAATCTTACTGAAGTGTCGACACAGCTTCCTCAAGTGTCGACACATGGACTTAGAATATTTTTCCTGCATTCTAGCACATTCTTAACCTGCACATACAAACTCAAAATAACATCAAATACACCTTGATGTATATCATTGAGCTAAGTGAGGCTTCTCCAAATCAGGTACACATTTTCCAATGTACCCAACATTATGGTCTGGGAACCAGCTTCCAGAACTTTTAAACTGGTTCAGTTCTTTTTGCATAGCTACAATCTAGAACTGATCTATGTTGGCCTCTTCAAATTTCTTTAGCTCAACCTATAAAAGGAAGCTTGAGTATAATTCTCTGTTGATACTTCTTCTCCTGGACACCACTCCTTTGTTTGCATCACCAATGATTTAGTTAGTTGGATAATCCCTTAGATGCCTGATTGTTGGAGGCAATCTTGCTTTTGTATTAGCTACTGGGGACGCTTCTTGCTGATCTTCATCCACCTCACTTGTGTCTTGCAGTCCTTCTACTAGAATGTCCATTCCATCAACTTTATCTTGGACTATTGGAGCAGCTTCTTTAATAATTAGCTGGTCCATCATCTGTTCGATACCCACAGTACTAGAAGAGGAGCTTGGCAGCTCACTATTAATCATAGTAGACTCATTAAAGACTACATGAATAGATTCTTCTACAATTTGGCTTTTCAAGTTGTATACCCTATAGGCTTACTATGATTGCTGTACCCAACAAAAATCCTATCAAAGGATTTGGCAACAAACTTAGTCACATAGGACTTCCCATTGTGAAGTACATAACACTTAATACCAAAGATTTTGATAGCCCAGGTTTGGTTTTCTGCCTTTCAAGATCTCATTGGGAGTCTTCTTGTGGCTCTTGGTGATAGAGGCCCTATTGAGGACATGATATGCAGTATTCACTGCCTCAGCCAAGAAATATTCTGGGAGAGATGTATCACTCAACAATGTTCTTCTATCCTCTATGAGAGTCTTATTTTTCCTCTCAATAATCCCATTTTGCTAGTGAGTTCTTGGAGAAGAGAATTTTTGATGAATCCCTTACTCTTCATAGAACTTTGTCATGCTTTCATACTGGAATTTAGTTCCATTGTCACTTCTGATTTTGACTACTGTACTGTCAAACTCATTCTTAATTTGCTTGACAAACTTTATGAATACATAAAGGGTTTCATTCTTTTTCTTAAGAAAGAACACCCAAGTATACCTAGAATAATCATCAACCACCACATGAGTGTAGTATTTCCTACCAAAACTATGAACTGGAATAAGACCAAACAAGTACATATGCAAGAGGTATAAACACCTAACAGTGTCTTTGGTCCCAATGCCCTTGAAGTAAACTTTGGTTTGCTTGCCCTTTTGGCATGCTGAGCAAATGCCCTCCTTGGCGCACTTCACATTAGGACCATTCGTAACTAGCTCTTGACTAAAGAGCTTGCCAACAGTTTTGTAATTCAAATGAGCTAGCCTCTTGTGCTATTGGACACAATATGAGACTTTCTCATTTTCCACTAGACTAATAAGAGAGTCTGTATCTAGACAAAGAAATTTTAAACAATAAACATTTCCACTCCTAGTGCCTATCAAGATGACCTCTTGGTCACTTGACCTCTTAATCTTGCACTCATCCTTGTGGAAGACAATACCCTAGCCAAGATTAGAGAGTTGTCTTATGCTTATGAGGTTGTGTTGCAACCCTTCAACAAAAGCCACTTTTATGATGATGACGATGCCATTGGTAATTTTACCATAGCCTCTAGTCACCCCTCTATCTGAACCACAAAAGAGAACCTTGGGTCCATGTTTCACTGGAGTGTACTCCTTTAAGTTACTCCTTATCCCAGTCATGTGCTTAGAACAACCACTATACAAGAACCATATAGGGGTATGATCACTTGAACTAACCTGCATTACAAAATTTACTTTACCTTAGGACCCCAATTTTTATTAGGTCCTAGGTGCATGTTAGTCTGAAAATGAACTTGTCTACCAGCAACATTTCTGACTGGTGGACTAATAACTGCACTTGGCACACTTGGATTGTGCCAATAGTCTATAGCAAAGTGGCACACTTTATCACAACACCAACATTCATGATTGTTTTTTCTTCTCTTCTGTGAAGGCCTTGTAGTTTGGTTAACTGCTGACTAAACAGTAGGAAGAGGAGCAATACCCTTCTTCAGATTCCTTTCAGCAAGGATCGGACTGAAGGTAAGTCTTCTAGCTGGCTGCTTTGGCTTATTCTGATTGCCAATAATAACAAGCTTCTTTTAAGAAAGCATGCTCTTGATAGCATCAGACATAGCCAAACCAGGCTTGCTGGAAGATTGTCCCTTAGTTTGAGTTTTTGCTAAATGATCCTGAACCTTTACTGCAGCCACATTCTTGAGAGTGGGGGATGGAGAACCAAAGACAAAAGGCCTAGGATGGGCCATTTGAATTTCTTCACGGGCATCCTTAAAGGCACTCATCCTGTTATACCTTCCACCTTGGCTGTGAACATCTTTGTTCACACAACTGGATCTGCCATTCATCCAGTAACCATAGATGCTTTCTTGGTCATACCTGTTTGAAGGCAACTAAACTTTCCTAAAAGGAATGGGAGATTTTGAAGCAAGAGGCTGAGTTTGAGCTAGAGCTTTGCCCTTCCCTTTGGAGGGAGCAAATCTTGTGCTTCCCTTGAATCTAAACTCCTTCTTACCCTTCTGAGAGGAGGAGTCTATCAAGGGAAACACAGTACTTACATGTTTGAGCGTCACGAGCAAACAAATCTGATGGGTCGTGAAAACTGAAGATAACCTAGACAATTAAAAACACGGGGTGATATGCGAAGTTTTGTACCCGCGTGCATAAAGATTCAATAGAAGATGAATTTAAATAAGCTAGCAAATCTATAATAGTCCAATGAGTAAATGAAAATTTATTTTTACTCATATTGGTGAAATTTGGGGAATCGTGTGGTTACGCACGATATGAAAGTAAGTGAGCCACTCAGGGGAGTGTTGCCTAAGACCGAAAATCGAGAGTATCTTTGGTGGAATCCATCAATGAATAGGGCCATAAGCTTGCCCAGGTGCACTCTCTCTACGGTACTATCAAACTTATAAGAAGAATCAATAGGACTAGTAGGATCGAATGGGGCTTATGCTAAGGTTTGGTAGTCAAAGATAAACATGGAGGCTACACGCAACCCCAAACGAGCAAACAACAAGCTTAAACAATACAGCCCCTCATAATTGCACGTGTGACATGCCCCCAGACTTAGCTTGAAAACTGGGTGTGTACTCGGACTAACCCGACCAATATCATGATAAACTTGATGGGGATTCTATTTCTCATTATAATTCTTTTTAGATTTTCTTTTTCAATTCTCTCCTTTTTCTTTTTTCTTTTGCAATCTCCAATTTTTAGCAAGTAGAATTTCTTGTATTCATCCACCACATCACTTGAATTCCACACATCACACCTCGTCAAAATATTAAATTCATAGGAGCTTTTTTATTTGGTTGCGATAGGAGGATTGGATTTAGGCTTTGGTGAATGAAGGTGGAGCTGAATCAAATGAGGGGTAGGCTGAAACTTGGCTTGCAATGATTAGCAGCTAGGATAAGGTAAACAAGGCTCAAACAAGCCAAATTGATGGCCTACGTCATGCTCGGCTTGTGAGTCATTCACACATATGCTTCAAGAGTCGCTTGGGGCAAGTTCTTAGCCCACAAGAAAGGTAAACTTTCCTCCTGACTCGAGCAACACGCACCTTAGTGCTTTTATATACACGACATTGTGCCACCACATGATTCAACCATATTCACCAATTGAGTAAAATAAATTAAAATCTACACAAATAAACTAATTATAAATTAGATGCTTAAATAAAATCTAATCCTACTCAAATCCTTGATGCAAATGCGGGTACTCAACTAGAGCACTCACGTGTCAACATCGCACCCCGGCTTGCAATCCTCTATGCTACCAAACAACTTCACAACCACGACCCGAATATGAGTGTGCGGAAACAAACAAACAAGCGAGTGCGCGCTCGTGTTTGTGATTCAGTGTGTGCTACAGAGATTTTGAAAAAAATAAATAACAAACTGGTATGCTATAAAATGTGTGCTCGTATAGTGACCACAGGCATGCTCTCCCCAAGACTTGAATGTGACAACTCGTAAAACTAAACATTCCAAATAATATAAAGAGCTATGGGTAAGAAGTACCTATGCTCAAAACTTAGCATACCAGTCGTGCTGGGAGGTTGTCTGTTAGCGGCAGGTTTGCCGCGCTTAACAAATTTTCAGCACCTGCGAATTATAGATCCCACGCAAAATAAGAAAATATAAATACACATAAAAAAGAAACACAACAGACAAAACAGGACCAAGTTGTCCTACTTGGGTTGTCTCCCAAGAGCACTTTTGTTTACCGTCCTTAAGGTGGACTGAATACCTGTATTAAGCATGATATAGAGGTTTATGTCCACAAAAAATTAAATAAAAAAAGCTACGCAAGTCCACCAAGCAGTTACCAGCATAAACTATCCAACAAACTATTAACTAAACGTCGATTTATGATATAGCTCCCCACAAGAGTGAGAAAGACCATGATTTGAAGCTTTAGGGTTCAAGTTGGTTTTACCCAACCGGACCCAAGCCCCTTGCTTCTCTCCCTAGAGAGCAACAAAACGAGCGGATCGCAAAAAATGTTAATTTTTTTTCTTCGCTGTGGAGGAACACCACCTAGCATAATCAACTGACTCTCCATCCAAGGTTTTAGGTTTCATCGTCTATGACACCATCATGGCTACCGGATCTTCCCACGAAACCTTACGATTAAACTTGCTGGAACCCTAGTTTGGATTTAGGCAAGGAATACTATTAGGTTGTTTTTAGATTGACCCAAAATGTATAGTCAGGGTAAGAAGATTATTTCTAGGTCTACCTCAAAAGAACTCTAGAGAAATCATGCAAAAATAAGTTTTGACAAAGGCAAGAATTGAGCTCGACAAACTTCAAGCTGCGTTTGATGAACGTCAAACTCAGGTTGACGAAACTCAGAGTTCTATCTCTGAGCTGAGCTCGACGATCTCCGAGCTCCAGTCGACGATCGCTGATCACAAGACAGAATCTCAACTCGACGCAAAGATTATTCAGGTCGACAATCTCTGAGCTGAGGTCGACGAATTGTAGACTGAGGTCGACGAAATCTGTGCAGTCTTACAGACAGAGATTTTAACAGCTGGCAGAATTAATTGAGGTATTTAATATCTCTCAGACTTAATGCTTATAGCCGTTCAACAACAGCAGTTAATATGATTAACTCCCAGACATCTTTTTCTCTCTCGGGAATGCCTTAGTCGTTTCAAGATAGAGTTAATTCAAATGTTTGAATACGTCTTGGTGGAATATATTCAGATTGGGGGTTTTGCAGACATAGAAGAAGTGACTGACAACAAAATAATGATATAGTCAGAATAGAGATTCTGAAGAACACAACACAGCTTTCTTTCAAATAGTTTTCTTCATCATCTGCTTCAGACTTTCCAAGAGACAACAAATACCATAAGTCTAGAAGCTTGCTAGAGAGCAACATCAAATCTGAACACCTACACACTCTTGAAACAAAGCTTCCATTTCTTGAGCAACTCTACATCTCAGGGGGAGCTTTGACAATATCTAGAATCCACACAAAGTCTTCTCAAAGTTGCTTTTGAGAATAGAGAAGACTAACATCACTTTCTTTCCCACCCCACTGTACACGGTTTTAACTCCCTTCAAAAGTTAGCTTGCCTGATCAAAAGACTTGAGATTGGTTTTTGATCACCTGATCAAAAGCTCAAAGGTTTCAGTCACCTGATCAAAACCTGTAAGTGGATTCCTACCAGGGTGGTAGAAGAGCGAACGTACCCAGGTTGATTGGGGAACCACTGTAATCCTTGTGTCATTTGTGTGCTTTCTTTTTCCTTCTTTATCTTTGTGTTGTGACTTTTTATATATTAACTCTAGATTAGAAGAAAGTTAAGATCTATCCCCTATCTTTCAATTGGTATTAGAGTGGGTTCTTTGGTTGTACAGGCTAACACCTGAACCAAAACGATCTGATAGATCTTATATTTCTTAAGAGTTTTTCATGACACAAAATGAAGAATGTTCAAGCACTGGACCTCCTAAGTGAAATCTAGATAAGCTTGCACTATGGATGGCAAGGATTATCCTGTTTATGAATTCTATTGATGTAGCCATTTGCAACTCTATTTTGTCAGGTCCCCCTACTCTATATACAGACTCAAAAGCCCAAAAATTGCTAAAGATGGCTGATGCACAAGCAATGAACATTCTTGCTTAATCAATGTCTGATGACATTTTTGAAGGAGGTGCAGAATGTATTTTAGCAAAAGAAATCTGGGACTCTCTCACAATAATGGATGATGGATTAGCTAAAAAGAGAAAATATGATGCTGATACTTGGAGTGATTCTGAAGCTTCATCCAGTGCAACTGAAGACGAAGAAGAAACAAGAGCAAGAGAATTCTACTTGATGGCAGTCAATGCATCTTGCACCAGCTATGATGAAGAATCTGAATCAAAAGCAGAGTCAGAAGAGGATCAGGTTATCTCTTCCTTTGATTTCTCTTCAGAACATTTTAAAGAAGATTTTAAAATTTTATGCAATGATTTGATTCAATTTGAGAAGGAAATAAAATTTCTCAGAGAGAAAGTGTATAATCTATCTTCTGAAAACAAAAATCTTAAAGAAGATTTAAAAAATGTTTTTGAACAATTAGCTTATTTAGAAACAATTAAAGACAAAGAAAAGATAATAGATTTAGACAATATAACTGAATATTTACTAAAAACAATTAAACAATTTCAGAAAACTTGTGTTCAACATAATTCGTCGAACTGAGCTCGACGAAAACAACACTCTTCATCGAAATAAGGAAGATGAACTCAGAACAGAGATATTAATTTTAATCGGTCTGGGAATTATGATCAATGAAATCAATATACGGCGTCGAACTGAGATCGACGATCGTGGAACACAAAAATAGATATTATCATTCTGTGAACCGAGATCGACGAAATCGATTCCCTTCGTCGAACTCAGGTCGACGAAATTATTTTTTGTCGAACTCAAAATTTCAAAACAGAAATTTTTATCATTTTGAAAATTATAATCAAACTCAAAACTTTACAAATCCTTTTACCCAATAGCTCATCCCTTCTAAGAAATTTCACCCTCTAGGTTACAAAGATCAACCTGTATGTTCTTTTATATCTAATTATTATGAAAAAGAACCAGGACCCAAGATAATCAGGGTCCAGAACTCCTAACCCCTAATTTCAGGAAAAGACCCTTCAGTACAGGGGTAGTTGTATATGGGGAGACTTCTTTAAAGGATACATCAACAACAGTTTTAATTAATCAGAAATCAGGGGGATGATATCAAGGAAATTTTTGAATACAGTAGGAGCAACATATTTGAAATATACTCAGTTAAAGATAAGCAAAGAACAACTACAGAGCCTATCAGAAGTTTTACTCTTATTTATAGTTCAAAACATTATTGTTGTTTATTTTATGTTTCAAACCACCCATTTTAAATTTGCTTTGTATTCCTTTTATTTAAATAGTATCCTCACCCAAATAGGGGGAGATTGTTGGAACCCTAGTTTGGATTTGGGCAAGGAATACTATTAGGATGTTTTTAGATTGACCCAAAATGTATATTCAGGGTCATAGGATTATTTTTAGGTTTGCCTCAAAAGAACTCCAGAGAAATCATGCAAAAATCAGTTTTGACAAAGACAGGAATTGAGCTCGACAAAATTCAAGCTGCGTTCGACGAATGTCAAACTCGAGTCAACGAAACTCAGAGTTTTATCTCTGAGTTGAGCTTGACGATCTTCGAGCTCTAGTCGACGATCGCAGATCTCAAGACAGAATCTCAACTCGACTCAAAGATTATTCAGGTCAACGATCTACGAGCTGAAGTCGACGAATAGCAGACTGAGGTTGATGAAATCAATGAAGTCTTACAGACAGAGATTTTAACAGCTGTCAGAATTAATTGAGTCATTTAATATCTCTTATACTTAATGCTTATAGCCATTCAACAACAACAGTTAATGTGATTAATTCCCAGATATCTTTTTCTCTCTCGGGAATTTCTCAGCCATTTCAAGATAGAGTTAATTCAAATGTTTGAATACGGCTCGGGGGAATATATTCAGATTGGAGGTTTTGCAGACATAGAAGAAGTGGCTGACAACAAAACAATGATATAGTCAGAATAGAGATTCTGAAGAACACACCAAAGCTTTTTTTCATATAGTGTTCTTCATCATCTGCTCCAGGCTTTTCAAGAGACAACAAATACCATATAAGTCTATAAGTATGCTGGAGAGCAACATCAAATATGAAGACCTACACACTCCTGAAGCAAAGCTTTAATTTCCTGAACAACTCTACATCTCAGGGGGAGCTTTGACAAGATCTGGAATCCACACAAAGTCTTCTCAAAGTTGCTTTTGAGAATAGAGAAGACTAACATCACTTTCTTTCCCACCCCACTGTACAGGGTTTTAATTCCCTTCAAAAGTTAGCTTGGTTGCAAGTCTTCTGATCAAAAGACTTGATATTGGTTTTTGAGCACCTGATCAAAAGCTCAAAGGTGGCAGTCACCTGATCAAAACTGTTAGTGGATTCCTACCAGGGTGGTATAAGAGTGGACATACCCAGTTTGATTGGGGAACCACTGTAATCCTTGTGTCGTCTGTGTGCTTGCTTTTTCCTTCTTTATCTTTGTACTGTGACTTTTTATATATTAACTCTTTATTAGAAGAAAGTTAATATCTATCCCCTATCTTATAAAACTGTTTATCCATAAATTCACCATGAGGAGGTGGATAATCATGCTCCCATACAGATCTAAACTCTAGAATTTCATCAACAGCCACCTCATGAACCAACAGCTCCTTCTTCTCTTCCTCATCATCACGCTCTTCTTCAGAGGCACTTCTTCTCTCCTTCTGCTTCCATGTGTCTTGTTTATCTCTGTGATCCACATTACTAAATAATTCGTCAATGTCAAAAATAGTAGGGGGGGTATAGAGGTTCAGTCACGGTGCCAGGAAAGCACGTCAATTTCACCACATTTGGTACAACCACCTGCTCCTTGGAAAAGTCCAAGGTGGCGCTGCTTTCCCTCAAAAATGGGACCCCTATGATTGGGATCGAAGTATTTTTGATAGGCCCCAATACTTGGAAATCCGCTACAACCTTGGTTCCGTCCACTGTAACTTCAATCTCTTTCACCTCTACTTATGTCTCCACCAGAACTCCGTTAGATGAAACTAGAGAGGTACGATCATCTAGATTTAATTTTAAATTTAACTTCTCGATGTCTTGCAAAGCGAGAATGTTTCTAGAAAATCCAGAATCACAAAGGGAGGAGGTCTCAATGTTGTTGATCATACAAGTGGTCACTAGATCCCTACACACCCCCTCTTCCTTCTCAGCAAGACTCCTACCCTGATATACGAAGTTCTTTTCTATGTTGCTTGGAAGAGTCCCTTGGGGAAGTTCAGCTATCACCTACGCCAATTGTCCCAGTTACACTTCCAGATTCCGCATGGATGCGGTCTGATTAGCCATATTCGATTGAGTGACCTCATCGAACTTCTCCATCATTTCTTCCAAGTTACTCTTCCTACGTGCCGAAGGGGTCTGATTATAACCCGGATTAGGTGGCCTCGGTTGGCTCCCAGAGGCTGAAGCATCGAATTGATGCTGCCTTTGCTGCCATCGTTGGCCACCGACATTTTGGTTCCACGAAAAGTTGGGGTGATTTCTCAGCCCTAGGTTATACGCATTCCCATACAGCATGCCCCTATTATGGTTAGCAATGAAATTCATAGATTCGTTCATATTTAGATTAAATAGCTCACCAGATAGTTCGTATCTTGGGCATTCATATGTGTGATGGACGTCCTCGCTGCATCCTTGGCAAGAGATTATCATGACAGGTGTTGTAGTGGGTTGATGAGTCCCTATTTTATACCTTATTTTGGACTCATCTAGGCCTTTTTCCTCAGCTTTGCACTATCTTTTAGCGCCATTAGTACTCCTTTTGGTTAGCTGCAGCATTCCACGCCCTGTGCACCTTTTTAGCCCATTTCTGTGCTTGTGTGCATTTGCATTCTTGCTATGATTACTATTGTTTGCTGTGGCTGCCGCGATCGATGTCCCGTGCAGTTTTCCTGCAGGTTTGGGGATCGTGAGGGAATTCGGGATAGGCGTTTCACTATTTTTGGCAAAGGAGTCAGTGGTCGTACGTTTTTACCCACGCACGACCATCGACCTCCTGGCGTACGATCACTGATCGTGCGCAGCCCGGACTCATTTGTGAAATCTCTATCTTGAACCTTCCGCACGATCACTTGCCATACCGCGCATGACCACTGCTCGTGCGCCGCCGATCGTGCGCAGTCATACCCATTTTACAAAGTTCTGCCTGGCTATTTCCGCACGATCATCAGCATTGCCTCGCACGATCACTAATCGTGCGCTGCTGATCGTGCGCGACCATTGATTTTCTGATGCAGGTCTACTGGTTGCTCGCGCACGGGCGCTGACCTTGGTCGCGCACGACCACTGGTCGTGCGCTAGTGGTCGTGCGCCCTATTTATTCTGCAAGCTATAAAAAGCCCTGTTCCGCGAATTAGGGTACGGACATTGTTACAAAACCTCCGCCAGTCCGCCGTTTCGCCCTCCAGCAGTTCCATTCGCCTCCACCTTCATACCTACCATCGGGAGGACCTTCTCTGGCGATTACGAAGCATTCCGCATCCTCCGGTGATCCTCCCGGCCATTGAAGCATTCTTCTCCGAGCTTTCCACCAAGGAAGAAGACGAAGCATACCCAGAGAACGGAATTACAGGCCCTCGAGGTGATAGCTCGGTGGTACCGGAAGCCCTCCTCGGACTGCGCTTGGAAGCGGATTGACAACCCGCACCTCTAGCCAACAACCGTGGTGGATCTTCAATCTCGTGGTTTTGCATTTTCTATCTTTTCTTGTTGCATGGAATGTTTATCCTTGTAATGAACATCAATTTCTAGTGTTAATTTGATCATTTGTGTTTCATCTTGCTTATGAGAATTATTCTTTGATGCGCTTCGCTCCATCTCGCTCCACTCCACACGTTCGTTTCACTCAATTTCACTCCGCACTAATCACCTCACTCGCTAGACTTCCGTCCACTCACCAACCGAAGTATGGCATTGCGGCTGCTACATCCATCTCGCCTTGAGAAGCGGTGATTGCGACCCGCATAGTTTACATTAGTGTAATCGGTCGTAAGACCACCAACCAAAGCCCCTTCTTTTTCTGTTTATTTCAATTAACTCTCATAACAAAAGTTTTAGAGTCTAAATCGTTCGACGCTAATTGCATTCCTCAAGAGACCGACATCCGGGGATTTATTCCCAACTTTATTACTTGTGTGACCGGTACGCTTGCCGTATTTTACACGCATCAAGTTTTTGGCGCCGTTGCCGGGAAATGCAACTGTTGAACGATTATGATTTCTGGAAGTATTGGTATAAGAGTTAGTGCTTTTTGATTTTTGTTTCTTTGTTTTGTTGCTTCAGTGGATGCAAGGACGTGCTGCAAGAGATCTCGTTACTTACGATCCTGAGATCGAGTGAACTCTTCGTGCGCAAAGGCGTGCCGCTGCTATCAATCCAATCACAATGGGAGATCAGTTGAACAATGACAACGGAGTTCGTGTTGGAGGGAACCTCCATGATTACCGGAACGGGGATGAGAATGAGGTGAATCCGCCGCATGTCCGAACCATGAGAGACTACACCACTCCCACTGTAGGGAGCATTTACCCTGGGTTCGGACTGGCGATCGCAAACCAACAGTTCGAGATCAAACCAGCAATTCTTAACATCATCCGGAACAACGCACAGTTCTCCGGAATGGCCACGGAGGATGCCCATCTTCACTTGGCAGACTTTTCGGAAATCTGCGCTACTTTCCGCTATGCTGGGATTCCCGATGATACGGTCAAGCTCCGTCTCTTCCCCTTCTCTCTACGCGACAAAGCAAATTCATGGCTTCATGCCCTTCCTCCTGGAACTGCCACAACCTGGGAGGCTCTTACCACAAAGTTTCTAGCCAAATTCCATCCGGTCGACTGTATCGTGAGCTTGAGACGGGCCATCGCTAATTTCAGGCAAAACGACCAAGAGAGCTTAGCGGAAGTTTGGGAGCGCTTCAATGAGTTGCTGCGGAAGTGCCCCAACCACGGATTCCAAACGTGGAATCTCGTGGAAAGCTTCTACTTCTCCATCGAACCTCAAGACCGCACCATGATTGATGCCGCCTCTGGTGGAACAATTATGAACCTTGGTCCTGAGGATGCTTTGAGTGTTTTGCAGGACACCGCCACGCACAGCGCCTTTTGGACCGCAGGAAGGAATACCCCCCGTGGGACAAGTGGAGTCTTTGCTGTAGAAGCATCAAGGCCCGCTGCTGCTGCTCCGGTGCTGGCCATTTCGTGTCAAGGACGCGGAGGAGCCGATCATCATAGCTTTGAGTGCCCTGGAGCGGAGGTAACGTATGACCCCGCCTTTTCCAATGAAACTGTTAATTTTATCGCAAATCAAAACAGGGGCGCGCCTTATGGAAATGCGTATAATCTGGGTGCGAGAAATCACCCGAACTTCTCGTGGAATCAAAACGCACCGGGCCAACGATGGCAACCGGGGCAGCATCAAAATGATGCCTCCGCATCCGGAAGCCAACCACGGCCGCCTCACACGAATTACCCCCAAGGGCCCCTCGCCGTAAAAACCAATTCATTGGCTGAAATGTTTGAAAAATATTTTGAAGTTTCCCAGACGAACATGACAAACCAATCCGCTTCAATGCGTAAGCTTGAGGCGCAGTTGGGCCAATTGGCTCAAATGGTCTCCGAGCGCACTCATGGTACTCTCCCAAGCAACACCGAAAAAAATCCCCACGAACAAGGGAAAAGCCTTGGGGAGGAAAGGCTGGGGAATAACAACGAACTCGTGATTAGCTGTATGATCAACAATGTTGGAACCACTGCTTTATGTGATTCCGGAGCATCTAGCAACATCCTCACTCTGCAGGATGTCGCGAAGATGCAATTGCAAATAAACACCGAAGACCGGAAATCACTTATTTTAGCTAATGGAAATGTGGTTGATACTGAAGGTGGTGTGAGGGAAGTTGAGATCGAGGTTAAAGGCAAACATTTTACCACTGATTTTCAGGTCATGGGACCAAACGAAAATGACTCCATTCCGATACTTGGTGTCCCATTCCTGACAGCAAGTGGCGCATCCCTGGATTTTTCCAAAGGACGCGTCACCTGGCCGGCCGATGATTTCGCCCTCGATGATACTTCCGTACACCCCTCTCTTGTTCAAAACGACGTTTTTCTGAGTAGTGCAGATTTCAAGGAAGTTTCTGGAATCCATGCTTTGAAGGCAACCCTCACGGATGAGAAAACAAAGGGAGGATTGACCGAGACGACTGATGAGAAGAATGACTTATTGACCATGAAGATGTTCGAGTGCACCAAAGACACGGCGACCGTGCCATTTCCCACCGATGCTATTGTTGAGCATGACATTCCTAGTTCCATGCGAGAGAAATCCCTAGACATTTATTCTTGTAATAATATTCATGACTGTGCTAAGCGTTCTGTCGCTTGGGCTAATCCGATCGTCGTCGCGGTGCCGGAAATGACGCCATCGATCATAAAATCTGGGAAAACTGTGGAATCCACTCCTTGGAAGTCTCCATCGGCTGAGAAGCTGAAGGAGGCCAAGCGCTTGCGCGATAAGCGTTATTCTTCCTTCCGGCGCGAAGACACGCACCATCTGAGCAAAGGGAAATCCCCTTCTCAAGATGCTGTGAAAAATTCTGCTTCTCCTTCGCTCTCCACCGAAAAGACTTACCACAAATCGGCATATAGCTGATTGCTTCTTTGTCGCTCTGCCTCGCTTTTCCTACTTATTCTCCTAGTTGTTTTGGGACCTTATTTCGCTTTCTATTCCGTAGCTTTTATTTTGCTGCAAAAACATTATATACAACTGCTAATACAGGTATTTGGTCCACCTTAAGGACGGTAAACAAAAGGGCTATTCGGGAGACAACCCAAGCTTGGACCTTTTGGTCCCCTCGTTTATGCTTTTTATTTTATGTTTTCTATTTTTTTGTATTTTCTGTTGTTCGGCCTAATTCGCAGGTTCAGCTTATCTTTTGTGCGAAGCAGCAACTCCCGCGAATCATCACGCAATCTTCTGGTATGCTCCCCTCTTTGGAGCATAGGTACTCTCTCTCGCTTCAGATTTCATTCCCTGGTTGAATGTCTATTTTACTTGCTTATGTTTTCATTCAAGTCTGGGGGGAAGAGCCGCTTGTCCACTCCACGAGCACATTTAATTTCGCATGCCAGTAGTTTTCCTTTTTGCTTCATTGTTTTAGACTCCTGCTGCACACACTTTGGCACCCACATGAGCGTGCACTTGACAACGCGTGCGGCTCGAGTTGATGTATTATTTCGTGTAAACTTTAAGATGGTGGTGCTGACGTAGGATTTTGATTTAGAGTAGTTCGAAACTCGTGCAGTGCTCCTAATCGAGTGCTAACGTTGTGTAGAAATTGTATAGATTTAGTTTTTCTTTATGCTTGCAATTTATATTTTTTTTGCACTCATAAATACTGTCTGTCCTACGCAAATCTATGAATCCGGAGTAATCACTCGGTAGTGTAGGAATGTGTGTAGGCGTCGCTAGCTTTGTATTGCTCGAGTCGGGAGGACAGATCACTTTTCTCGGTGACTAAGAACTTGCCCCAGGCTACTTTCAAAGCATTGGTGCGCGGTTAGTCGAGCGTGAGCGTGACATAGGCCATCACCTTGGCCCGGTTGAGCCTTGCACCCGTCCTAACATAGCCCTCGCTAGCCCCGTTGAGCCTACCTTCCTTTTGTTTCAGCTCCACACTCAATTCACCAATGCCTCAAGCCAATCCTACTCGCACACCCGCGTCAAGCTCTAGTTCCAAGCATTTTCTCGTTGGGTTATTGATGTGGGAAGTGGTTTTGTGAAAAATGTGGATTTGCCATCTTGTTATATTTGCTGAAATTCAAGAATTTGAAAAAGAAAAATTTATAGAAGAAAAAAAAATTGTGAAAAAGAAACGAAAAAGAGAAAATAAAAAGTATAAATGAAAATCTGTTTTTGAGAAATCTGTTTTGGGGTAGGCGGTGCACACACCCATGTTGTAAAAACCAGGTCTGGGGGTGTGGTGCACTCGCATTCATTTCGCTAGTGGGAAATCTGTAATTGTGCGAGCTCCGTTGGGTTGTGCGTAGCCTTCGTTTTTATCTTTTTCATCCATACCTACGTCTACACCCAAGCCCCAACTCTTCACCTAAAGTCCTACGGATTTATGCTCGAGTTGAACTAGCATCGTGGAGAAAGTGTTAACGGGCAAGCATATGGTCCCCGACATTGGTGGATTCCTTTGGAGGTGATCACGAGCCCCGCTCTTTGGCAATGCTCCACCATCCGACTTGCCTATTTTCTTCCTACACATGACCGCGCGATTCTCCGGAAATTCAATCTTTGAGTAGTGACAGTATTTATTTACGTTTATCGAAAATTATAAATTGCATAGCATGATTAAAAACTCCTTCTATTATATTTTCTATGCACTTGTGTTTCTTGATTTCTCGTCCTACTATATTTTGAAATTACTACGTCAGCTAGCCATTTTTGAGTCCACAAGGTGATTATTTTCCCGGGACGTGCAAATGGTTAAGTCTGGGGGTGTGATGAGTCCCTATTTTATACCTTATTTTGGACTCATCTAGGCCTTTTTCCTCAGCTTTGCACTATCTTTAGCGCCATTAGTACTCCTTTTGGTTAGCTGCGGCATTCCACGCCCTGTGCACCTTTTTAGCCCATTTCTGTGCTTGTGTGCATTTGCGTTCTTGCTATGATTATTATTATTTGCTGCGGCTGCCGCGATCGATGTCCCGTGCAGTTTTCCTGCAAGTTTGGGGATCGTGAGGGCATTCGGGATAGGCGTTTCACTATTTTTGGCAAAGGAGTCAGTGGTCGTGCATTTTTACCCACGCACGACCATCGACCTCCTGGCGCACGATCACTGATCGTGCGCAACCCGGACTCATTTGTGAAATCTCTGTCTTGAACCTTCCGCACGATCACTTGCCATACCGCGCACGACCACTGCTTGTGCGCCGCCGATCGTGCGCAGTCATACCCATTTTACAAAGTTCTGCCTGGCTATTTCCGCACGATCATCAACATTGCCTCGCACGATCACTGATCGTGCGCTGCTGTGCGTGCGCGACCATTAATTTTCTGATGCAGGTCTACTGGTTGCTCGCACACGGGCGCTGACCTTGGTCGCGCACGACCACTGGTCGTGCGCCAGTGGTCGTGCGCCAGTGGTCGTGCGCCCTATTTATTCTGCAAGCTATAAAAAGCCATGTTCCGCGAATTAGGGTACGGACATTATTACGAAACCTCCGCCAGTCCGCCGTTTCACCCTCCAGCAGTTCCATTCGCCTCCACCTTCATCCCTATAATCGGGAGGACCTTCTCCGGCGATTCTGAAGCATTCCGCATCCTCCGGTGATCCTCCCGGCCATTGAAGCATTCTTCTCCGAGCTTTCCGCCAAGGAAGAAGACGAAGCATACCTAGAGAATGGAATTATAGGCCCTCGAGGTGACAACTCGGTGGTACCGGAAGCCCTCCTCGGACTGCGCTTGGAAGCGGATTGACAACCCGCACCTCCGGCCAACAACCACGATGGATCTTCAATCTCGTGGTTTTGCATTTTCTATCGTTTCTTGTTGCATGGAATGTTTATGCATGTAATGAACATCAATTTCTAGTGTTAATTTGATCATTTGTGTTTCATCTTGCTTTTGAGAATTATTCTTTGATGCGCCTCGCTCCACTCCACACGTTCGTTTCACTCAAATTCACTCCGCACTAATCACCTCACTCGCTAGACTTCCGTCCACTCACCAACCGAAGTACGGCATCGCGACCGCTACATCCATCTCGCCTTGAGAAGCGGTGATTGCGACCCGCATAGTTTACATTAGTGTAATTGGTCGTAAGACCACCAACCAAAGCCCCTTCTTTTTCTGTTTATTTCAATTAACTCTCATAACAATAGTTTTAGAGTCTAAATCGTTCGACGCTAATTGCATTCCTCAAGAGACCGACATCCGGGGATTTATTCCCAACTTTATTACTTGTGCGACCGGTACGCTTGCCGTATTTTACGCGCATCATGGGTACAGCTGATCCAAGAGCAAATATTTCACGGGTGTTCCATTGGGTATTTCTCCTAGAAGTCCAATATATGTTGTGTGAGGTTGTATCTTGCAGAAGCCTCAGGGCTACCTCAGGTGTAAGGTTTATCAATGAACCTCCTTCAGAAACATCAATCCTAGCCCTATAATTGGGCTTGATGGCAAAGTAGAACTAGCCCACCAAGTTTCAAGGCTGGAACTCATGGTTTGGGAATTTCCACAGCAAGTCATTGAAGCATTCCCACCCCTCCGCTAGGCTCTCCTGAACAAACTGGCAGAAGTTACCTATCTCCCGGCGCAGGTTCACAATCCTGTCTACCAGATTGAACTTCTCCAGGAATCGTGCGGTTAAGGCATCCCACATTGTGGCAATTCCTAGAGGTAAGCTATGCAGCCACGCCTTGGCTTTATCACATAGTGAAAACGAGAATAGATTCATCTTCACCATTTCATTGGGTATTCTGCCGTAATGGAAGGTGTAACGGCCCGACCCTTTAGACCAAGCGCCGTTATAGGGCTGTAGCCCACACACCCCAACGCCATCCCTTAAATGCCATTTAAATCGGCACAGTAGGTTGTTGGCGCAAGGTTTCGAACCCGCAACCCTTAAACAGCTTTGCCTAGCAGCGGCTATTACCAACTGAGCTGCAGTTGGTAACAGTCGCTGTTAGGAAAAGTTGTTTAAGGGTTGCGGGTTCAAAACCTTGCGCCAACAACCTACTGTGCGGATTTAAATGGCCGTACAGGGATGGCGTTGGGGTGTGCGAGCTGCAGCCCTGTAACGGCGCTTGGTCTAAAGGGCCGGGCCGTTACATAAAAAGTGCACTTTTATGTTTCGAACCCGCAACCCTTAAATAGCTTTGCCTTGTATGGACTGAAACAAGCACCTCGTGCTTGGTATGATGGGATCACAACTTTTCTCCTAGAGTATGGTTTTAGGAAGGGTAGTGCGGACACTACATAATTTATGAAGCACGAAAAATCTCGATCTGATTTTATTGCAAATTTATGTTGATGATATCATCTTTGGTGCCACAAATGAAATTCTATGCAATTAAATTATCACCTACTAGTTGGAGAGTTAACATATTTCTTAGGATTTCAGATTCCTCAACAAAAGGATGGAATTTTAATAAGTCAATCGAAATAAATAAAAGATATGCTTGTGCGATTCGTCTTTGAAAATCTGAAAAAGTAAAATACTCCAAAGAGCGAATCTCTAAAATAAGGAAAGGATGAAATATGCATTTCAGTGGACCTAACTTTATTTAGAGGAATGATCAGATCACTTCTTTATCTAAGTGCTTCTAGCACTGATATTACATTCACGATGTGTCTTTGTGCTAGATATCAAGCCAATCCTAAAGAATCTCATTTAAAAGCTATTAAACACATCTTTAGGTATCTTATAGGTACCCAAAATCTTGGTCTTCGGTACCCTCACACTACCGACTTCACGCTCCATGGATATTCCAACTCTGATTATTCTGGGTGTTCATTCAATCATAAGAGCATGAGTGGTACTTATCACTTCCTAGGTCTGGCTTTAGTCTCATGGTCTAGAAGAAAACAAAACTCGACTGCCCTCTCCACTACTGAGGCCGATTATTTAGCTTTAGGAAGTTATTGCGCACAAGCACTTTAGATATCACAGATATTAGAGGACTTTGGCCTAAAATTTGCGAAAGTTGACCTTAGGTGCGACAACAAGAGTGTCATAGACTTAACGAATAATTCAGTACACCACTCTCGCTCCAAACATATTGATGTTCATCACCACTTTATATAGGATCACATTAAGAAAGAGAGCATGAAAGTGAGCTTCATTAGGACTGATGATTAACTTGCTGATATCTTTACCAAACCCCTCCCCGATGCTCGTTTTTCTTTACTTCGACTAAAATTGGGCATTTTGGATCTCACCGCTTGATCGTGCTGTATCATCTACTAACATCACGACATTTCTCATTTCTTCTCGATTTTTTTGACTTACCGTCGCATGGTATCTCTAGCTCTGGTGGTAAGTCGACTGCATGTTTTTTTGGTTTGCTTTATGTGTTTCTGCTTTTTCTTTCTTTTGTTTTGACTATTTCGTTTATCTTATAATCGAATATAATAAATTTTTTTGAAAAAAATCACCAAACTCCAAAAACACGTTTTCTTTTGGTTTGCGTTATTTAATCCTTTTATTAAAACAAAAAAAAATCCCCAAAATACAAATAAAATGTCTTTAGTTTTCCTTTTGAGCGTGTTTGTTTGATTTGTTTAATTTTTATTTATTAAAACAAAAAAAATCAAAAAGCTTAAACTGGAAAAATGGAACCATATTTCTTAGGACACGCATGTATAGAACCTAGAGCATAACGTTTAGGTGCAATGTTTGATTTATGATTTTTAATCCCTGTTAACATTGTCTGATTTTGTCCTGATGTATCTAATCTATAAGTACTTAGCTATTGACTTCGACTAGACAGGATAATGTATGTTGATGTGCCTCTAGGTATATGTGAGTATTAGGTAGAGTAATGACATTACACTATTCACACATCCCTGGACAATGTACTAATGTAGAAATTCAGGAATACATATTATAACTCGTGATATTGTGTCTAACATGTTAGAAATAACTTAAATAATCAATGCCACAGAGTTCATGTTTTATATAAAGCTTAGAACTTTGGGCCAAAACTCTAATGTATATGTCTTTTGTATACAAGTTTAAGTGTATCTATCTATGTGGGTAGATTTCGATTAATTAAGGATCCTTGAACTAAAAAATAGGGTATAAAAATGATAGTGAAAAAATGAATGATAAAAACTCAGTACATCATAAGCTATCAAATCATGTGTTAAGAATACCCCCAAGCACTGCTCACTCCTCCTGATAAGTCTTCATAAGCATTGTGAGGATGAACACCTTGGTCAAAAGAATCATTTTGATCTTGTACAAAGACTAAAACTTAAGTTAGTACCCCTTGTTTGAATCTTGGTATGAAATAGATAGCAAAGTGACATGATTTTTCACTTTATTTCTCTTGTGATAGCATATTAAATTATTGAGATAAAACATGTACTAGAGATTTTTTCTACTTGATGTTTCTCTTTTGATGCTACATGTACACGCGACATTATTCTATCTAATGCTTCTATGCTCAAGAATTAGACTTCAACTACATTGTATGTCTATAACACATATGTACTAGTACACGATTTCTACTTCTGATGCTTACAATGTTATACTGTATTAACTCTATGAATCTTTTAGCATTATACTCCAAATCAATTGTGTATTTAGTTTCACTTATGCTGTCTAAATTTCTTTTGCTCTAAAAAACTCGTCAAATCAACTGATTTCTGTATGGGGTAGGTCTATATTAATGGTGCTCTACTCTAATTTTTTCCCTTATTGCTTATGATTTTTTGTGCATGTGTGCCCATTCTCTCATCTCTTTAGTATCTCATGACGCTTACAATGTTTGGGTATAGTGTGCAGGTCTACAAGTATAAAAGAAAGAAAAATCATACTCTGGAACCTGCCGCCGAGCGCTAGCTTTGGGATTAATTCAGGACAAGCACTCTGTGGGCTACCACATGGTGCTAGCTCTTTACCCGACACGCTAGCTTTCTCAATGAGTGTCGAGTCAGGATGCTACTGCTAGGCGATAGCTATGTACCGTACCACGATAGCTCGAAAAAGTAGGAAAATATTGTTTTCGAATATTTTTCCAAACCGGCTGGACAGTTGTCACATCAACGCGCATTGATCTATAGTCGAACGCTAGCTCTACTATCGACGATAGCTAATTTTTTGGAGACGTATAAAAGCACGCCGCTTTTACATGAGACATTAAAAGAGACATATTCAGATTCTAGGGTTCATGCGCCGTCTCAGAGCAACATTCCACCATCTCCGTCGAAGGAAGAGAAAGCTGCCTCCCTCCCATTCGCACACGAAGATCTCCGGCGAGCAAAGGAATACAATGACCAAGAGGAATTGATCGGTTGTAATAGAATGAAGATCTTTAGAACCAGCAATACACCACTCAATAGATGAATCGTCTTAAGGGAGAATCACTTTAAATCTTCTTTAATCTCTTATTGTATTTTTTTCTTTTATAACTATTTTATGGGTGAGGAAAATTGACCAGTGAAGATCGTTGGAATCGGGAAGGATTCCATGAGAAATCATCCTGGGAAAGGGATGTCTAGATTGTGGGATCTTGTGGGGCTCTAAGAAACTTCCAAGAAGGAAGTTGAAGAGCTGGCTCGAAGACCATTCTAGGGAGGGAAAGGGAGAGGGCCAACCGGTACAGGTAGTGGGTTGGTATAAAAAATGAAAAGGAGTTTGAATTTCACCGCCTCTGATCTCTAGCATCATGGAGATCTAGTTTTTTATAACTGTAAACCACTATAATTTTTGTTGAATAAAATTATTATTCGTCTTCATTCTTATTGGAATTTTGGGACTGTATACTGGTAGATCTCTGAAGGGTGTGTGCGTCTCGAAGGTAAAGTTTATCCAAGAAAATGAGTACCGTCGCGCGATAGCAAGCAAGCTCCCAGTGGTAGCGTCCAAAACTTGTTTACCAGGATAAAGATAATTTTAATTTTTAAATTAATCTCCAAACCTCATTCACCCCCTCTATGGTTAGCTACTCGATCCAGCACGACCATGATCTTTACCAGAGAACTAAAAGTATATAGTGAGAGTCACCTTGAAATTAAGCTTGGAAGCACACGAACAATGGAGGAGGCCAAGGGGATGCCCTAGCCTTTATTTTGCAAGAAGAATGAGGCTAGAGCACCTCCTAATGGTGTGTAGAAGTAGAGCGGAGAAATGGGGTGGAGAATAACCCTCGGTCGCAAAAAAGAGCAGAAGATCCAAAATAGAAAGAAAACCTGCGCTTATATATTGAACGGTAAGAAAAAAAGCACGAATGATCGTTCCTGTATCTTGTGATATTTATCGCGCAAAAATTGCCCAACTTGGTACAAAAGAAGACTGTGTGATTTTGATCCCGCACGGGCAATATTGCCCATGTCAGAGAAAAACATACGGTTCATGACATATCACAAAAAACTAGGGAAAATAGAGCAGATCATGCGATTTCCTTCATGCATGGTTGAATCCAACCATGCGTGAAGAAAACACACGGACAATAATTTCATAAAATTTTTAGACAAAACGACATGCTCGTCGTTGATGCATGTTCGACAAGTGCATCGGTCGCTTATGTAATATAAAATGGGCTAATTTTCCCAAGTATCGATCTCACAAGGAATATGGTAAGGTGAGGTTAACTGAAAGACTTTATTTAAAGAGCCTAAACACCTAGAGGGGGGGGGGGGTGAATAGGTTCTAATATTTTTGTGTCTTTTTAATTTTTTAGGCAAACATGATGCAGCGCCGCCGCTAATTGATGATGACCGGGTTGTCGAGGTGCTTCGACACAAAGATCTTAGACATCATGATGACGCTGAAGGAAGTGCACGTTACAACCTCCTCCCGTGGCGTGCTAGAACCGTCATGAAGAATTAACTTTATTTGTCTTATTTTATGAACTCTATTTTATATTTTGGGAATATAAAATTATCCTATATTTAAGTGAAAATTTTATATTCATTGCATGCTTTAATTTTTTAATTTGAAACAATTTTATTTTTGGTGTGCACTTAGCCATTCGGATGGATGAGAATACATCTCCATCATGGAGGGTTAAGGCTTGTTGTAAACTCCTATTTAAGTAGGTGCTTATGAGAAATCAAGTAGTGAAAGATTAAACCTAAATCCTCTCTAAGAGAATTTCGGCCAAGAGGATCTCCTCATAGCCGCTGCCCCCTTGCTTGTAGTGTGAAGCAGCCGCCCCCTTGCTCCCTCCATCCGATCGGTGCGACTCCGATGCGGCTTCCTTCGGTGCGACTCCTTGGAAGAAGGATGCAAACCCCTCGGTGTGACGCCGGCGGATCCGTGGAGAGAGTGATTCTCCCACCTTATCTTGCGTGAAAATTATTCCCGGTTGGGTAACCTCTTCCCTCATGTGTGATTCATGCTTTTAGTTTGTGGAGGTTTTTCACGCATCGTTTTCTCCGTGATTATTAATTTCATCGCTTGCAAAATCTGAAATCAAACTTGTTGTTATTGAACCTCTTGTTAACCGGAACAGGTAGATCCGTCGCGGGAGCGCAACTTGGCCTATCCTTGATTTGCTCTCCCGATCGGTGCACTTTGTGTGACAACAAGGGATTTAATCTCGACTCGAATTTCGATCGCTCTTGAATGTTTTCCACAGATCCAAAATAATTTACTGCTGCATTTGAAATGGCTTATATTGAAAAGAATAGATGCTTGTGTAGGTGCGGTGAGTTGTGTGCTTGTTGGAGAGGTAGTTCTTAAAGACGTTGTATCGAGTCTGGCTTACGACGAGTTGTGTCCTTGTTGGAGAGGTAGGTCCTAAGGGCGTGGTATCGAGTCCCGGATTTTGGGAGCCAACCGACCCCTTTTTGTTCGCTTTTGGTCGGAGCCCTCTCTTTTTATTTCTTGTTCTATGACGGTTAGGTGTCCGTTAGTGTAAGCTCGACCGTATCACGATCACCACCACATCAATTTGGTATCAGAGGCGGTCGTTTCAACTTCCACGTTGCAAACATCCTCTTTGCATTCTTTGTTGGTTGTTCGGATCTCTAGAAAATCAAAAAAATTATTTTTTGTGGTCTGCCAATAGCGGGCTAAAATCCTTATTTTTCAGGGAAATTTCAAAAAAAAAATTTAACGATCTACGTGTTATTCACATTGGGAATCTATAAAAATACCTTATTTTCAGTATAGCTACATCCCTAGGAAAAATCATCTTTCCATGATTATTCTAAACCTGAATGCGCACTAGGCTAGGATCGGAATATTCGACCCCGTCTATGTCTAGGATGGCTGCGAATGAGCATGGAAATCCCAACACTGAGGCCATAGCAATGCTGCGTAATGAAATGAGTGAGCTTAGGAACCTATTAACCCAGTTCATACAAAACCAAGCTAGGCCACCCCCACCACCCGTTAATGTTGAGTTGCCCCACCGGTGCCAACAAAACTCCGATTTGGATTCTGATGGGGACTCCCCACGAGTGCCCCCTCGAGGCCATCGCCACGAGCGAGAGTTTGACATTACTAGGGCCGTCAAGATTATGCCCCCACATACGACGGCGTGGGAGATCCACAAAACTTCCTTAATTGGATGGTGGACATGGAATGTTACTTCGACTGGCACCATCTCACGGACCCCCAAAAGGTCTAAGTTGCCAAGATAAAGTTAACGGGTCGTGCCAAAACATATTGGTTGAATGAAGAGCATAGGCTAGGAGCTGGGAACGGAGACCCAATTATTGGATGGGCCGTAATGAAGAAATTGTTGACCGATCAGTACGTCCCCGCACACCATCGGACACAGATGTTCGATGAGCTTGCCACCCTGCGGCAGGGCTCGAGATCGGTAGCTGAATATATGGGTGAACTTAAGGACCGTATGGTGCGATGTGACCTAAGGGAGATCCCCAAAGTCACCTTATGTAGATTTCGAAAGGGGCTTCACCCTGATATCCAAAGGAAGCTCTTGCGATGTGGGCATACGGATTTGAATGCAACTTTCAATGCCGCCTTGGACATTGAAAAACACTTAGCCTCTAAGGCTCACTCCCGTTACTCTCATGCGAAGAACAAGTCCACCACTGGGGCATCTTCTTCCACATATCCTGATAAGGGAAAGTTCAAATCACAGGAGTCGAAGTCTGTTGTGATCACCGCTCGAAACACTAAGAACACCGCAAGTGAGCGTGTTCCTATAGGAAAGGTTAGCAAGGCTAACACCACTTGTTACTCTTGCGGCGTTCAAGGCCACTATGCCTACGAGTGCCCAACAAAGACGAAAACTCTAGCCTTATTAGAGCCAGCTACAGACCCTGACGATTATGAGTACGAGGCCGCAGAGGAAAGTGACCCCGAAGGAGTCCCTAGTGACTTGGAGGACAATCACCGCCTTATGGTGATGCATTGTATTTTGACCACTCCTCGTCACGTAGACGAATGGAAGAGGACGAGCATATTTTCCCTGATCTTTAAGAGTGGCGAAAAGCTATGCAAACTAGTTATTTATGGTGGTTGTTGCTTGAACGCTGTTTCTAAGAATGTCGTTAAGCGTATGTCCTTGACTCTTGAGCCGCACCTGACTCCCTATCAGGTTGCTTGGATTAGTAAGGTTACTATTAAGGTAACCCAACGATGCTTAGTTCCCCTATCATTCAAGTCCTACTCGGATGAGGTCTGGTGCGACGTCCTGCCCATGGACGTTTGTCCTGTGTTATTAGGCCGCCCCTGGCTCTATGACCATGATGTGACACACTATGGTCGCGCCAACACATATGAGTTCAATTTCAACGGCAAGACCATCACCTTGAGACCGACTGTGCCAAAAGAACCGATAGTGATGGCTAAGGATACCACTGTCCCTGTAGAGAGGAAGGCATTGAGTTTGGTTGGTAGGAAAGAATTTGTGAAGGATCCCTTCATTGAGGGCATGATGTACGCTCTCATTCTCATGGGTACCAAAACTGATAGTGGCGTGTTGGATGATTTACCCCGAGAGCTACGGGTATTGTTGGAAGAGTTTAGGGACATTTACCTGGATGAGTTGCCATCGTCGTTGCCTTCGCTTAGAGATTACAACATGTCATCGACCTTATCCCCGGATCGTCCATACCCAACCAACCCCATTATAGGCTTAATCCCGCCGTCCACCAAGAGTTACATACCCAGATAGAGGATTTACTGCGTAAGGGATTTATTAGGGCGAGTATGAGCCCATGTGCTGTCCCGGCCCTTCTTGCCCCAAAGAAGGATTGCACCTGGCGCATGTGTGTTGATAGCCGGGATATCAACAAAATTACTATAAAATATAGGTTTCCAATCCCGCGATTAGATGACCTCTTGGATGTCCTTTTGTATGCCCCTATCTTCTCGAAGCTAGACCTACGGAGTGGTTACCATCAGATTAGGGTCCGAGAAGGGGATGAGTGGAAGACAGCGTTCAAGTCTAAGGACGGGTTGTATGAGTGGCTTGTGATGCCCTTTGGGTTATCCAATGCCCCTATCACCTTCTCCCGGATGATGACACACATCTTTAGGTCGTATATGGGGAAGTTTGTTGTAGTATATTTCGACGACATCCTTGTCATTAGTACCTCCCCCACCGAACACCTCTCCCACATCAAAGTAATCCTCACCACTTTAAGGAAGGAAACCTTATTTCTAAATCTTAAGAAATGCACAATTTATGTTTTGGAGGTTGAATTCTTGGGTTACATAGTTTGTTTGGATGGAATTCTTGTTGACCCAGGAAAGGTTCAAGTGATTAGAGACTGGCCAAAGCCCACTAACCTTCGAGAGGTGCGTAGTTTCCACTGATTAGCTACCTTCAATCATCGTTTCGTACGCGATTTTAGTAGCATTATGGCACCCATTACCGACTGCATGAAGAAGGGCGAATTCACATGGTCGAAATTCTCCACGTTTGCATTCCGTCGCATTAAAGAGCTTATGACCGAAGCCCCGGTGTTACATCTCCCCAACTTCACCAAGGTCTTCGAGCTTATGTGTTATGCATCTGGCGTTGGAGTTGGAGGTGTCTTGAGTCAGGAGGGACACCCCGTGAGTTATTTTAGTGAGAAGTTGACGGGCGCCAAATTAAACTACTCAAATTATGATAGGGAGTTCTACGCCGTCATTAGATGTCTGCACCATTGGAGGCACTATCTCCTCCCTAAGGAGTTTCTGATCCTTTCCGATCACGAAGCGTTGCGGTTAATCAATGGCCAGCATAAGATCATCCCGCATCACGCTAAGTGGGTATCTTTCCTACAGGGTTACACTTTCAATCTTAAACACCTTAAGGGAGCTGACAACCGAGTCTCGGACGCTCTTAGTGGCTTAACCTTGTTAGTCACCACTATGGAGGTTAATGTGGTAGGATTTGAATGAATCAAAGATGAGTACGCCATGTGCCCCGATTTCCAGGACGCATATTTGTCAGCCCAAGATAGCTCCCCCACGAACATTATCGGCTTTCGTCATTAAGGATGGCTATCTATTTAAGCTTGGAAAGTTATGTATTCCGTAGTCATCGTCAAGCATCCATATCATCTGGGAATTGCATGGCGGAGGGTTGAGTGGCCATTTCGGTAGGGATAAGACCATTACGTTAGTTGAAGAAAAATTCTATTGACCAAAACATAAGGCAATGGTGGGACGAGTGGTGAGTAGTTGTCGTACTTGTCAGGTATCCAAGGGCACCAAAACCAACGTCGGTTTTTATACGTCATTGCCTATTCCTTCCACCCCATGGGAAGATGTGAGCATGGACTTTGTCTTAGGCCTACCCACTACCTTACGACGTCACGACTCTATTTTTGTAGTCATGGATAGGTTCTCCAAAATGGCATATACATTTTATCCCGTGCACCAGAACTAACGATGCGTCTCATATCGCCAAATTATATTTTAAAGAAGTAGTTAGTCACCAGGGAGTGCCGAAGACAATAGTCTCGGATCGAGAGGTTAAGTACACGAGCTATTTCTAGAAGACACATTGGGTCTTAATTGGTACCAAGTTATTGTTTTCCTCTGCCTATCACCCCAAGAGTGATGGGCAGACGGAGGTGGTTAATCATAGCTTGGGTAGCCTTCTTAGATACCTAGTGAGCGATCACAAAGACACGTGGGATCTTATTCTTCCCCACGCCCAGTTGTCTTATAATAATTCCAAAAATCGGTCTACTGGTCTGTCACCAAACGAGATTGTTCACAGGTACAAGGCCCCTATGCCTATAGACTTGGTGTCGTTGCCCCCACATACAAGACAAGCCAGTTTGCACAATCCTTCGCCCAACATATTAATGACTTACATGCACGTATACGAGCTACCTTGACTGCTCAATGCGAGTCTTATCAGGCGCACGCTAATTTATATAGGAGGGTGTCACACTTTAAAGTTGGCGATTTGGTCCTAGTCTGATTAGTTCCCGAACGCTTGCCATCTGGCACCATTATGAAGTTGGCACCGAAGCGTGCCGACCGTTTTCGGATTATCAAGAAACTAGGTGACAACGCTTTCGTTTTGGATTTGCCAGCTAATTGGGGTATCTCTCCTATTTTTAATGTCTCGAATTTGACGCTGTTTGTTTTACCTCCACCTGAGATGAATTCTCTGTCGTCTTCTCCCTCCACTAAAAATTCTGATGGGTTGGGGAGTGGTAGTTTGGATGATCTCTCTCCTTCGGTCCCCGCAGGTATAGCATCGGATGGTACATTGCCTTCTTTTATTCCTACTGACATGTTTCCCAGGTTCCCCAGGACATTTCTCACTCCAGATATGATACTCGATGTGGAACCATTCACTACTCCGAATGGTTCTACCTACCGCTTCCTTGTCCGATGGCATGACCGCCCCCCGTCGGACGACTCTTGGGTACTCGCAACAGATCTTCAATGTTTGGATGTCGAGCTTCTCTGCCGCTATCTCTCCACTCACGCATCAGAGATATGTGATTTTGAGTGGGGGAAGATTGATGCAGTGCCGCCGCTAATTTATGATGACCCGGTTGCCGAGGCGCTTCGACACAAAGATCTTAGACTCTGTGATGATGCTAAAGGAAGTGCACGTTACAACCTCCACCCATGGCGTGCTAGAACCGCCATGAAGAATTAACTTTATTTGCCTTATTTTATGAACTCTTTTTTATATTTTGGGAATATAAAATTATCTTATATTTAAGTGATAATTTTATATTCATTACATACTTTTAATTTTTTAATTAGAAACAATTTTATTTTTGGTGTGCACTTAGCCATTCGGATGGATGAGATTGCATCTCCATCATGGAGGGTTAAGACTTGTTGTAAACTCCTATTTAAGGAGGTGCTTATGAGAAATCAAGTAGTGAATGATTAAACCTAAATCCTCTCTAAGAGAATTTCGGCCAAGAGGATCTCCTCATAGCCTCCGCCCCCCTTGCTTGTGGTGTGAAGCCGCCGCCCCCCTTGCTCCCTCCATCTGTTCGGTGCGACTCCGGCGCGGCTTCCTTCGATGCGAATCCTTGGAAGAAGGTTGCAAACCCCTCGGTGTGACGCCGGCGGATCCGTGGAGAGAGTGATTCTCCCACCTTATCTTGTATGAACATTATTCCTGATTGGGTAACCTCTTCCCTCTTGTGTGATTCATGCTTTTAGTTTGTGGAGGTTTTTCACGCATCGTTTTCTCCGTGATTATTAATTTCATCGCTTGAAAAATCTGAAATCGAACTTGTTGTTATTGAACCTCTTGTTAACCAGAACGGGTAGATCCGCCGCAGGAGTGCAACTTTGCCTAGCCTTGATTTGCTCTCCCGATCGGTTCACTTTGTGTGACAACAAGGGAGTTAATCTCGACTCGAATTTCGATCGCTCTTGAAAGTTTTTCGCCGCTCTAAAATAATTTACTGCTGCGTTTGAAACGACTTATATTGAAAAGAATAGATGCTTGTGTAGGTGCGGTGAGTTGTGTGCTTGTTGGAGAGGTTGGTCTTAAGGACGTTGTATCGAGTCCGGCTTACGGCGAGTTGTGTGCATGTTGGAGAGGTAGGTCCTAAGGACGTGGTATCGAGTCCCGTATTTTGGGAGCCAATGATGAGTTGTAAATATACCTATTTTATAGTATTTTTATTAGGTCATTTTTGTTAATTTTTGTCTTTTTAGTTTATTTTCTTTAATAAATTACTTCTTTTTGTAAATTATATCCTAACTTAGCTTTTTTTTGTTTTTCTTAAAAATTTCAGAAAAGGTCAAATTTGACCTGACACGCCCGTGTCATTGACCCGTCATGCCCGTGACAGGCACTCAACGCCTTCCGCCAGTCGACACTCAATGATTTTACTATTCAACACTCAACTCCGTCTAGACACGCCCTAGTCACGCCCGTGTCCAAGACCCGTCACGCCCGTGTCCGAGCTCGACACTCAACGCCTTCTCAACACTCAACGCTGCCGACATCAGGACTGCTAGCTGTCCATTTCACGCCTTATGTCACGCCCCTGACCAAAGCCTGTCACGTCCGTGACTGCCACGTGTCACTTCCAGAAGCTTACAGATTGTCGATCGGCACTCGAAGATCGTCGACCACTGCTCGACACGCCCTTTGTCATGCCCGTGACCATGCCAGTCACGCACGTGACCGCCACGTGTCACTCCCTAACCTTCCAGAATTACGCCAGCTCGCTGAGTTTTCCAGTCAAAAACGCAACTGACCGACAGGCCCCCTGTCACGCCCGTGACTAGGGCGTGACAAACACAAACTTTTTGTCTATAAATAAAAAATTTTTGTGAGGGCCAAGGGTTCACTTTTTTGAGCCAAACTTTGGTGTGTTTTGTGGGCTGCCTTGGTGCACTTCATTTCATGTAAGGTGACTTTCTCTCCCCCCCCCTCTTTATGTTTATTTTAGCTTTTCCATTTGCTTTGTAATAGTTTGTAATATCTTAAATTATGAAAAAAAAAATTCCTCTTTCTCTCTCTACATAGAATGAATGTGTATTTGGGTGCTTCACTTTTCTTCTCCTTTTTATCCTCTTGTTTTACTTAGTATACCTCTTCATAAATTTGTGTAACTTGTAATTTTTCATGCTTTTAAGTGGTTGTCATGTTCATCTTTGTTCATGTTGTCTTTATGCTAGGTTAGAATGAAAATGTTGTTTTTCTATGCTTTGTTCATTTTCATATTCTCTTTAGTTATCATGATAGGTTTTATTTTAGGGTTTTATCAAAAAAATGAGCCGTTATAATGGCAAAATTTAGTTTAAGTCTTCTTTTAAAGAAATCAATGTTGTATTGAAACCCTTTTAAAAGCTTATATTTTCATTCCTATGAAATTGTAAAAGATGTTTTAAAGTGTTTTGGGTTTTTTTATTACTTAGCTTTGTTTTAGGATTGTAGAACTTTTTGTTCCTTTAATTTTTCTTTTCACTTTTTCATCACTTTTATGAAATCCTATGGATGAAAATGTAAACGTTTTAATTTTTCAACAACTTTGATTTCAACTTTGTTTTCAAAAACTTTTGCTTCTTTAATTTTTATTTCATCTTTTTATTTGTTTTTGGCAAGTTTTAATGGTAGAAAAGTTGTAGTTTTAATTTTTAGGTAACTTTCATTTTGTGTTATTTTTATGTGTGTGTGAGTGTATGAGGGTAGATTTTCATTATGCTCTTTTAATTTCATGTTAGTGTGTGTGAGTGTATGAGGATAGTTTTATTGCTTTCATTCTCCCGCCCACTCATTTGAGCTGGGGCTCGCAATTTTATTGCTTTATTCATTCATGTAGAGTGTGTGAGTGTTTGAGACTAACTTTTCATGCTTTATTTTATGTTTTCTTCAATTATGTAGAGTGTGTGCGTGTGTGCATTTATTTCCTCCTACTCGTTAAGAGTTAATTGGCGCACTGCTTTAATTTATCGCCTACTCAGTTTTGAGTAGGACTTGTACTTGCATTTATTTCCCGCCTACTCATTCTAGTAGGACTTGCTTTATCTACTTTCTTTTTGGTTTTGAAGTGTGCGTGAGTGCCTGCATCAATTAGCTTTCAATTTATCTAAACGCCCTGTTTTTATGTTTTCTCTTATAACTGTTTAGCTCTTAATTTCAAACTCACGATTCACTAAAAACCATAAAGCCGTCCCCATACCGATGAGTGGCTAATCTCAATAAGCCTTCGACATCGAAGAGCATTGGGACAAATAAAATGATTTGAAATAATTAAATAACTTTATTTTTATTTTAATTTAAGGACTTAAGGTTTGCCACGGGTTAACGACGCATAGGACCATATAATCGATATGTGGGCTCTATTTCCGTTATCCATACGCAACGCCGAAAGGCTGCATGTATGTACCGATCCCCCTTGGGTGAATAGAATTGCTTACATACACTCGAAAGAGGACGAGCGTAGTTCTTCCGAATTGGGTTCCCCGCCCAATAACGGGGTTCTTAGCGTAAAGCGGGCATTAAGAGGAATCCTTCGTCGGTCTAACGATCGGTCGAATAGTCTTAATGTTCAGGTGAGCGATATTACCTAGAGATAGGTGTGCTCATATTTTTAGAACCTCCACGGCCAAGTGCCTTTTATTAATTTAAAAACAAAGTTCAATAATTATTAAGAATTATTTTAGTCTTAATCCGATTCGATGCCGAGCATTAACCCGTCATCGAACTAACTTAGTAAAAAACTGCACTCTTTCTTTCCGTTTTAATTTTAAAAAAGATCACACCTTACTGATAGTAAGATAATAGTCTTCCTGGAAGAGTAAATATAAACAATGCGCCCCCGAGAATAATACAACCTTGGTATTCTCCCGAATACCGAGTACTATGCGATAGGTGCACATGCCTCCTCTCGTTAGAAAACTCAATCTTCTAACTCGGCCCGCGGAATCTGACCATTTCGAACTACCCTCAGTCGGTCTCTGTTCTGCGGCCATCAAGTTTTTGGCGTCGTTGCCGGGGAGCACGGTTGTTATATTGAATCCGACACTCTATTAATTTTACTTTATTTTCAAATAAAAAATTTTATAACAAAAAAAAATCCTTCCCCCTTTGTTGTTTTTTTTAGGGTGTATGACCCGTGGACAACCTTCGAGTTCTGAAAATATTGAATTCGACCATGAGATCGACCGCTCTCTTGCGCATATCCGATCTCTACGTCGAATTCCCTTTTTAGACCCCGCAGAATCCACCGGAGAACCCTCTTTCTCTTCCATGACCGACCCAAATAATGCCCAAGCGGTCGAGCATACGATGTCTTACTACGCTCGACCCAACTTGGATGATATGGGGTCGAGTATTATTCGGCCTGCTGTCGCGAACAATAATTTTGAAATTAAGTCAAGTGTTATACAAATGATCCAAAATGACGTGCAGTTCGACGGACAACCGGATGTGGACCCGAATAACCACTTGCCTAATTTTTTAGAGATTTGCGATACTTTCAAGATGAATGGCATCACTGATGATGCCATTCGTTTGCGCCTCTTTCCCTTCTCTCTTAAGTCCAAGGCCAAGGAGTGGTTGGTCTCCCTCCCGTAGGGATCCATCACGACCTGGGCGGAGTTGGCAGAGAAATTCCTTACTAAATATTTTCCGCCCGCAAAAACTGCAAGAGTGCGGGCGGACATATCCTCCTTTGTGCAAATCGACTCCGAGTCTCTTTATGAGACTTGGGAGCATTTTAAAGAATTTATCCTCCGGTGCCCGCACCACGCACAGCCAACGTGGTTGCAGGTACAATTTTTTTATAATGGACTGAATAGTCAGACGCGTCAAATGATTGACGCAGCTGTCGGGGTCACTCTGAATAATAAGACTCCTGAGGCCGCCCAGGCTCTTTTCGAAGAAATAGATATGAATGCCTATCAATGGAATGTCCCGCGGGAGTGCCAAAAGCAGGCGGGCCTTTATGAAGTGGATACCACTGCTCAGCTAGCCCTTCAAGTCGAAAGGCTAAGCAGGTTGTAGAGATGTCTGTTGCCTCCTCCACTCCACCTTGTTTTCTCCCCCCTAATGCCTGCGTGGTCGACGAATTCGTGGACTACATGGAGAATCTGGTGCATCCCTCCTTTCAAAATAACCCTTATAGTAGCCACTATAATCCGGGTTGGAGGAACCACCCGAATTTCTCATGGAGTAACCTGAATAACGCGCAGCGCACTCCTCCCCCTCCTTTTGCGCTCTCTTTTCCGTCCCCTCCTCCGAAGCCTCTTCCAGTGGAGGAAAATTTTAATCAATATATTGCGTCCAACGAGTTTAATATCCGGAACATCACCGGATCGCTTAAAAATTTAGAAATTCAGGTTGGACAGCTAGCGCGACTTATGTCGAAATGCACTCTTGGGGCACTGCCAGGGAATACGGATCCCAATCCAAGGGGGAATGCCAACTCTATAACCCTCCATAGCGGTAAGGAGGTGGTCGATCCAAAACGGATCGATCCTCAGGTACATATTTCACCTCCGACCCCTCTTCCCTCTTCTTCGATTACGCAGCCCTTACAGATTTTAAACGACAAAACTATTTTAAACAAGGCGTTGCCCTACCCACATAAGTTAGATAACGAGCGAGTGAACGTGCAATATGAAAAATTTATTTTATTACTTAAACAAATTCATATTAATGTTCCTTTTCGCGAGGCCATCTCGGAAATGCCTAAGTATGCAAAATTTTTAAAAGAGCTTCTTTCTAACAAACGAAAACTTGAAGATGTTTCATGATGAAGCCGACCCTCTCCAACCCGCGGCCGTTAATGTTGAAGCGCTAACGGATGACACGCCACCACTACAAAGCAAAGATCTACAGCGAAATAAAGATGTGGGAGCGCGGCACCGCACCTCTCACCGCTACAATCTTCGTTCGCAAGATAACGCCATCAAGTGACGTTGTTGCCATCAAGTGGCATTATCTTGCGAACGAAGATTGTAGCGGTGATAGGTGCCGTGCCGTGCTCCCCCATCTTTATTTCGTCGTAGATCTTTGCTTTGTAGTGGTGGCGTGTCATCCGTTAGCTTCTTCTGTAAATTCAGATTGAACTCTGAATCTTTCTTGCAGACAGCCCTTGATCTGTCAGAATTCTTCTTATTGATTCTTCTTATTATCATCCAATGTCATTTCCGATCTGTCTCTTATATAGAGCTTGCTCCATGGTTACTGGCTGATCTGGTTTACAACAGACTTCTGACAGTTCTGACAGTGGTGTTAGACCGGTTAGTTATAACAGCTCTCAAGTCACCAGTCACGTCACCAGGTTCTTCAATGTCTTTTCAACTCAGCACACAACACTCAGCAGACTGCTTCACATGTGTTGACACATATAGACTAAGTGTCGACACAAGTCTTCATGGTGTCAACACAATTACTCCAAGTGTCGACACAGTCATACTTCTGCTTCTCGATACTGCTTTTGTTGTATGTGTCGACACAAGTCCTGTGTGTCGACACAACAGCTTCTTGTCTCGACATTTTTGTTGCAGACTGTTGGTGTTGAGTGTTTGTCAAATGGCATTGAGTGTGTGTCGACACAAGTCCTGTGTGTCGACACAATTAATTCCGAACTCGACACGGCCTTTTGAGAGTTGGTGTGTCGACACAAGTCCTGTGTGTCGACACAATTACTTCAGGTGTCGACATATCTTCTGAGTGTAGACAAAGCTTCAGTTTTAAGTATCGACACAAGTCCTGCTTCAGATGTTGACACATTTCTAGATGTCGACACAACTGCTTCTTTAGGTGTTGACATAGCTTTGAGTGTCGACACAACTTCTTTATAAGTGTCGACACAAATCCTGGGAGTCGACACAAATTATTAATAAGTGTCGACACAGCTTCTGGATGTCGACACAAGTTCTTCATAAGTGTCGACAAATCTTCTGGGTGTCAACACAACTTCTTTATAAGTGTAGACACAGCTTCTGGGTGTCGACACAAGTTCTTCATAAGTGTCGACACAATTTGCCTGTGTGTCGACACAGCTTGCCTGAGTGTCGACACATTCTCCCGGAGTGTCGACACAGTTTCTTCATAAGTGTCGACACTTGTACTTAGAAAATTTTTCTTAATTCTTAAACCTACACAATGAAACTCAAACTTCTATCAAATACAAATTGATGCATACCATTAACTAAGTTGTGGCTTCTCCAAATCTGGTACACATTTTCCAATGTACCCAACATAAACTTTTGAGGAAGGACTTGAGATTAAAGTCTTTAAGTCTTGGTTATGCAAGGGGTTTGGTTTGTGACGCAGAAACAAAATAAACTAAATTAATAAATTACTATGCAAGTAACTGTGCACTTCTTCGCAAGATGGGATAGAGACTACGAGGACTACTATGCACTACTTTGCTGGGCTGATGGACGAGTAGTCAAGCGAATGGGGAGGAGAGCCTTGTAAAAAAGAGGGTCGCAAAAACCTCGTCGCAACATGCACAACTAGCAATTGCTAGTACGACAAACTCAACAACTCAACACGGCAGGACGAAAAACTGGTGGCTCGACCTCATACACGCATAAGAACGCAAATAATTTCAAAGAATTGAATTTAGCATAAAAATCAAGAGTTTAAGTATAAGTCTCCCCTCCCAGAACACAACACATAGCTGAAGGGGGTCTTATGCCCAGAACAGCCGCCTTGCTTTAGCGTCAACACACGGATTGAATAGTATTAAAAGACGCCTATTCTGCCGACTCTTTACAATATCATCCAAACTAACCCAACATAAAGAAAGTACAGAAGTAATATCATCATAATAAGAAAATGTCCAAACATAGTACATGAAAAATAAGGAACTTCATCTGTTCCTTTAATATCAGAGTACAACAAAATTTGCCCAAAGGCTACACCACGGCGCTCAAACTCACATCAGTCATAGACAACAGCAAAAGTATCATTGTATCAGGCAATGTCCCCCTGGCCTGGCTGACCTCTTACATAACCTGCTGTAGCTACTCCATCCGCTGGGTGTCTTCTTAAAAAGGTCCTCGTAGGAACTTTTAGGCATAAAGATTAAGTGGCTATCTCATCCTCTCACCCTGGCGGCTCTTAGGCACCGAGCGGGAGAACGGAAGGAGGTACAATATATATATATATATATATATATATATATATATATATATATATATATATATATATATATAACAGTAAATACAAGCATGTGGTATATCTCTACATATCATAAGAGTAAAGGAAACAATGCATCATCCATCGTGGCCAAATGGAGACAGTAGAGCAGGCTTCTCCACTACTAGACGGGTATCCACTCTACCAGGCCTAGGAATTGGTATGTCTCAATGCAAAGAACACAACAATGGAGCCTTAGCATACTATAACTCAGAGGCATCTCGGTTAGATGTGCACCAAGAACACAACCCAAATAGGCTTATTGTTGTGGTACGACAGGAGCCTCTGGGAGCGTATCACCAAAGGACCAAGCCCAACCATCCACTCGATGAAGGAGTCTCGGGAATGAGCATCATGGACCAAGCACAACTTCCCAAGGTCTATCAGTCAACTCCTGTCGGTGTGACTATTGAAGAGCCTATAAACCTGCAACACTATCTTTAACCCAGGATTATGACACCATGTGTCAACACACACTGCATGCAATTTCACTTGTCCATGCCATCAAACATCCAAGGGCTCCAACTGAGTCCCTTTTTATCATTACTAATCTAGTGCTTAAAAGCACTCAAGGGCTCCATACTGAGTCCCTTATCATCACACCAGTCTAGTGCTCAAAAGCACTGAAAGCCTACCATAGCATGTGAGTCTAATCCTCTTAGTTGTCAAACCCATCATATCTTCAATACCTGAGATAAATGATTAACACATCACATGTCCATGGGCATTTTCTCATCTATCCCTTCTTTTACAAATTAGCATGAACCTGCATATCAAATCATACCTCTTTCCCCAAATTATATTGCATTAAACACTTAAGATTCAACATTATCAGCATAACCTTGCGAGGGATACATCACATATTCCCCTAACAATTGTAAATCACCACATAGCTATAGTCTACACATTCATGCAACATGCATCACAAATTCTTCCAAAACTCATAACGTTCATCGCATTGTTATCAAGTGTATCTCCAACGGATTTCATGAATGAATTATTTATACAACCAAGGTTCATCCAAAACCATTAGCTTATCATGGTTACAAATAATAAATTTACCCAATCCAAAATATCATTTGACTACAATTTTCCTATTGAACCTAAACATCCGGATGCACGGCTAACACATAACTTACTTAGACAAAAAGTCTATTCCAGCATTATGTTAATTTAAACAAATCACAACCTGCACATAATTTATTACAGGACAGTCACTTCAAGTGAACATTCCTTTGGCTACAGGAATCCCCCAACAATGGACAACCATCCATTGAAACGGTCTTTCCAAGGGCTATAACTTTCATGTTCAACCCAAGACCTAAAAGAACTCGAGTAATGTCTTAAACCGAGGATGAAGCTTGCTACGTATAAAAAATAGATTTCTGCACACATCTTATAGTCAAACGAATGACATCGGTTCATCTTCTTCCTCTAGTCATAGAACACCATTTTTCATGAATCCAAGTCCATCATCTTCATAATGAAGATACGAAAGTTTGAATACAACAAAATCCTAGGACAAAGGTCCTAGCGTGGTCTCTTCCTAGGAGATCTTCATTACTTACCAAAGTCATGCTCTTTTGAGCCGATATCTCTCCTTTTTTAACAAAGAGGGGGGGTGTAAAGCTCACCCATTTGGGGGGGATCTAATATCCTCCTTGGCAACATTTGATTTCTCAATGCTGTAGTTTGAGAGGGAGAGTTGTTGCTAATAAAATTTGACGGTAATTCCTCGTAAGGTCAGGCGGAGATATGACATAATTTTAAATTTTTAAAGATAAGGATAAAATAAAAGACCTTCTAAGGTCAATACTACTAAAAAAGTATATTTTAGGGGGTGATTTGGGGGTCGGAATTAATTTATTTTAATTTGACTAACACACATCGGATAGGGTTCACTGAAGCATAAAAATAGAAAATTATGGAAATAGCCAGAACTATCATTCTTGCTTTGTTTAAAGCATCGGATAAGTTGGATTATTTCGAAAATCAT